>CAIGQW010054063.1:8085596-8106535 GCA_903798125.1 Danio choprae | reverse complement strand
TCAGCTTTCATTTACATCTGAACAAAAAAAAAATATATATATATATATTTTTTTTTAATATATATCCCAGAAGGATGCCTCTTGTACATCGCCTTATTATTCTTTTCGGAGAAGCCTGTCATTTCTGGTAAAAAAAAAAAAATCTAGTCATTCATTCTTTCATTTTCGGCTTAGTCCCTTTATTAATCTGGGGATGCACAACGGAATGAACCATCACTGGGAAACATCCACACACACTCATTTACACACATACACTACGGACAATTTAACTTACCCAAGTCACCTATACCGCATGTGTTTGGATTTGTGGGGGAAACCAGAACACCCGGAGGAAACCCAAACCAACATGGGGAGAACTTGCAAACTCAACACAGAAATGCCAACTGACCCAGCCGAGACTTGAACCAGCAACCATCTTGCTGTGGACGATCGTGCTAAATCTTGCTAGTTAAATAAAAGTAACTTTAATTCAGAATTTGCCAGGGGTATGAATAATTTTGGGCTTGACTGTATATGTGTATAGTTTTCCATTTATTCTGAAATTCAGAAGTAAGCTCTTTTCTGTTCTGTTTCTGTTTTAGGACTTGAGGGGGAAATAACTACATGATTAACAAACACAGTAAACTTCTTGTCTACAAACAATTGTGCTTATGACTACATACAAATAAAATTATAATAAAATGTACAAGTTTGCAACATCAAGCAGCATATTGAGCTGTTGCTTATGGTTAAAAATCAATGGAAGCAAATGAGACTGGAAGTCAATAGACAAAAGCCTCCTAATGCACTGAAGGAAAGTGAAGGAATAAAGGCAATTTGATTAGTGCTCGCTCACATTTAGCACTTTTTAAGCTGCGTTTATCCCTTTCTCATTAAAGCCAGCTGTATGTTATCGCCTCTCTTTAATCTGAAGACTCCTCTATCACCTGCTGCTGGTTTGGCCCTGTTCAAACTCTCTCCTCCTACACTGTCTGGCCGAGTGGGCCGAGAACAAATCTCATTTGCTTTAGCGCTCACACTAAATCAGTGAGAGAAATAGCACCTGATTGCATAAGCATGACTCCACACGGGGAAACGCGAGCCTCGGTCCTCCGACACCTCAGTTGAACGTGTTGCTCCTCTGCTTTATTATTGATGACCGACCCGCGGGTTGCGTGTTCGGGCTCCGTGCCGAGATGAGCTGCTGTCCAGAGGCTTAAATGAGCTTGAACTTGACACTTGGCTCAGAACAGAACCCCTACAATGTATTCCATCGCCTTTAAGTCCTGCTGATTAAGTGCTGGTATTGGGTAGGTTTTTACCGAGAATGTTTTAATTTGTTGTACAATAAGGACTCATTTGTTAACATTAGTTTATGTTAGTGCTGTCAAACGATTAATCACAAAAAAAAGTTTGTATATTTACTTATAAATATAAGTATAAATATTGTGCAGCATATATATATATATATATATATATATATATAAATAAAAAATATCTAAGATCCAAAGAAATACAAAACCTAGCTGCCCGACGAGAGAATAACGTCAAATTATTAACGTCTCGGTCCCGTAGACGCTACAATAGAAACACCTTGCACAAGTGGTAATTCGTTTTTTGTCATTTGAATCAAAGATTACATAATACGTTCATAAATACATATAAATGTTCATACGATTTTTAAAAAATCTAAATATTAAAAACTTTTAAGGATTTAACATTATGATGATTGTTAAACGCGTCATAACAGGCTTGTGAAAATGGTCCATTGATCTTTGTTGTTTTGATTTAAAAATGCATTAATAAATGCTGATGTTAAAGGGATAGTTCATGCAAAATAACAACATTTACTCACTATTAGCTCACCCTTAAGTGGAAAGCTGATACCCAGCCACTATTGACCATAAAAACAAATACTATGGAAGTCAATGGTCACAGGTATCAACGGTTACAAATATCTTTTTTGTTTGTGTGTGTTTAAGAAGAAAGTCAAACAGGCTTGGAGCAAGTAAAGGGTGAGAAACCGATGACAGTTTTAATTTTGGGTGAACTGTCCCTTTAAATTCTGTAAGTAGTCTGTTTTACTACACCTTTTTCTTTAGTTTTATTCATTCTTTTTCATTCATTTTCTTTTCGGCTTAGTACCTTTATTAATCTGGGGTCGCCACAGCAGAATGAACCGCCAACTTATCCAGCATATGTTTTACGCAGCGGATGCCCTTCCAGTTGCAACCCATCACTGGGAAACACCCATACACACCTATTCACACTCATACACTACGGAAAATTTAGCTTACCCAATTCACCTATAGCGCATGTCTTTGGACTGCGGGGGAAACCGGAGCACCCGGAGGAAACCCACGCCAACACGGGGAGAACATGCAAACTCCACACAAAAATGCCACCTGACCCAGCCGAGGCTCGAACCAGCGACCATCTTGCTGTGAGGCGACAGTGCTAACCACTGCGCCACCATGCTGCCCTCTTTTGTCTTATAATATCTATAATTTTATTTATTTGAATATAATTATAATTTTTATTATTTTAAAGTAGCTTCTTTACATTTGTCTACTACAGTTCTAATTTATTTTCATACTGTGTAAATTAACATATCAAACACTTACCATAGTTTCACCTCAGTGCTATGAAAATTAGAAATGACAAATTTTATAATTGTTGTAAATTTACAAATTTGTTACTTTTCATTTTAAGCATTAAAAAGGTTAAAACAACAAGAATTGTATTCTCATAAAGCATTTTATTATAAATATAGCAAGGTATCAAATGAACAAGTAAATGAGAAAAATGTTACTACACTGTTTTTTTATATTACCCGTTTCTAATAGCATCTATGAAAAACATCTTTTAAATCTGTTCACCAAGACACCCTTTTAAAATATTTATTTTCTAGTTGAAATCATGCCATGTTGCAACCATTCTCCTCCTATAATTAGTCTTGGTGTCAGAATCCTTTCAGCATGTCTGCTTTGATGATATTAACATTTCCAGAACAAATAATCAGCATATGTTAATTCTGTGCTCCTGTGAGTGTATTTTATGTCCTCGGGTGATGGTCTGACATTTGTCTGTGAGCTGCAGTTGTTTTCCTGTTTGTCAAACGGCAATATTTCTTCTTTCGAGGCACATAAAAGCTCTCTAGAGATACGTCATTTGTATGTACATACTAAACCCCTGTGGCTGTAAGAATGCTATGGGGCCTGGTTGCTTTTGGGAAAATGAGTCACGTTATGTCATCTGGAATTAAAGAATGCAAAAACATCAGTTCAGATCGTTAGACCTCCTTCTGCGAAAAAGGAGAGCTTATAATGACAATGCACATGTGAATTATTAAACAAAGAATACTAATCACACATCATGGCGCTCCCATCCGTTCGCACGCTGAACTGAACCTCTGATGCAAGCATACGTGTAAATGCTTAGTAAATGAGATTGCAAAACTCCTGCAGTCGGAGCTGAATCAGAGAGAGGTGATGCAGTGCAGATATACTTGCTGATACCTGAGAGAGGAGTAGAGCAAACATCAGCCTATTCCTGTAGAGCAAACACTACCACCAGGGCTTCATTAAAACTGATTGGACCCACAGGGACCACACCTGTTCCGGGCAGGTTGGGATCCCCACACACACACACACACACACACACACACATGCTCTGTGGCTTCAGCTTTCAGGGGAACTGGGTTAACACACTGCAAATACACAATCAGGAGAACATGAGTGCTCTGGATTCTCGGAAGCAGCGGGAAACTCTGGAAGCACTTGGAAATTATCAAATATAGAGTGTTTTTATCAGTCGGCCATATTGGAGGCACAGAAAGTAAAGAATTCATTATTGTCATGTTTTGAGCTTTAATAGCCAGTTAGACCGTAACGACTCAAAAAGTATCATAATAAAAGAACATTTTTATTAATCTTTTACACTGGATTTTGTATCCCTACAATGCATGTAAACTACCTTCACTCTCAGAAATAAAGATACAAAACCTGTCACTGGGGTGGTACCTTTTCAAAAGGTAAACTTTGGCACCTTAAAGGGCCACATATGGTACATATTAATACCTAAAGTACAAATGTGTACCTCATAATACCTTAAAGATACGAAAGTATGCCTTATACAATATTTTACTTTTAAGGTACCAATGTGCACAGTTAAAGTACAAAAGTGTACCCCAGTGACAGGTTTTGTACCTATTCTGAGAGTGTTGATGTCAAAATTAATTTTGATGCGTTTTTTGACTCCAATGTTAGATGTCAATTTGAGTTCATTTAGACATCAAGGTGTGTGCTAGTTAGACTGCCAAATATTATAACCAATCAAGCAGATGAGAGACAAAATCTGTCTGAGGAAGAAAAGATGTTTGTGTTTGGACAAACTGAACTAGGGTTTCCTGGGCAAAAAAAATGTACAACATTTATTCATTCATTCATTTTCCTTCTGCTTAGTTCCTTTATTCATCAGGGGTAACCACAGCAGAATGAACCGCCAACTTATCCAGCAAATGTTTTACACAGCAGCTGAAAGCCAGTAATAGGAAACATCCATACACACTCATTCACACACATACACTACGGCCAATTTAGTTTATTCAATTCACCTATACCGCATGTCTTTGGACTGTGGGGGAAACCAGAGCACCTGGAGAAAACCCACACGAACACAGGGAAAACATGCAAACTCCACACAGAAACGCCAACTGACCCAGCCTGGACTCGAACCAGCGACCTTCTTGCTGTGATCAAGTAAGTGAAATATTAGGTTAATATCTTAACTAACACTGCTCATACAAGTCTTTTACCACCTATTAAGTTCTGTTTGTCAAATTATTGCCCCCTTTCCTGCTTACTCTTTATATTGTTTAGCAGCTTCCACATGAGTTTTCTTTTATGCTGTTTGCACCACATAAATAGGCTGAACAACATATTCAGCAGTACATTACCATTGCAATCCATGCTGTTGTTTACATTTGGGTATCGGCAGTATGGCCACGCATACAGGCAACTTACTAAATTTGGCGTAAACGCAAACCCTTTATTCCCAGCACTTACATACATGCACATTCAGGCTCCCCCTTCTTCCTGTAATCAAGCTGACAGCAGGTGGGTGAAGGCGAGCACAGGCCACATGACACCCTTCCAGAGTATTATAGTGCATACTGGGCATGCAGTAGTGAGAAACATGCTCAATAAATTCTTTGTTCAGATGTAGTGTGTGAAAGGCACACACTGTTCAAACACCTAATTTATTTGTTATGACAACTTTTTAAAGGGTGTTTTTAAAATACTAGTTCACAAAAAATGGTGGTTGGATCATTGTTTTAATGTTAGTTAAACCAGTGTGAACTAGCCTTAGCCCTTTAAAGCCTGACATGAAATAATGGTCTGAGCAATTTACAAATGTAAACAAAATCCTAAAAAGCCTGTTGTTGTTCTTTGATAATTGATATAACAGGCTTTTAGTGCTCATTTAAAGTAGCTTGATATCATGATAAATATGGAACTCATCTGAAGAGGGAAAAATACGTTTACCATATTATGCCATTTGGTGCAGTTACTGGTATTTAAATGGAAAATAAGTCCAAAATCATAATCTTTAATTGCTTACATAAAAAGCATATGAATATCAGTTGTCACTCTATGGCCATTTGTCCATTTCATGAAGCAAGCATCATTTTCAACTTGTTTTGCTATTTGAACTCGGCGTCTGTTTCATGATAAGTGCTGCCTTCTCTGCATTTTTTGAGATGGAGAGAGTTGAAAAATGTTCAACTTTAAGTAAAACTCATGAATGCTTCTTTGGAACCATCCAATTACAGAAGTGGCAGGATGCAAAATGCATACTTTTGAAAACAGACTGTAGAGTGCAAAAACACAATTTTGTGAAAACTGTGGTTTTATGCACATGCAAATTACTGTACATATTCAGTCTATAGTAATGCATAAGTACTTTACAACCAAAATAACAATGGTGCACCACAGGACAGCATGTATGCAGGTGCATAGTGATTCTTTACAAACCACAACTTACAGTGCTGGCATGCATAATACAGCATTTGTTCATTCATTCATTTTCATTTCGGCTTAGTCCCTTTATTAATCTGGGGTCGCCACAGCGGAATGAACCGCCAACTTATCCAGCATATGTTTTACGCAGCGGATGCCCTTCCAGCTGCAACCCATCTCTGGGAAACATCCATACACACCCATTCACACTCATACACTACGGACAATTTAGCTTACCCAATTCACCTATACCGCATGTCTTTGGACTTGTGGGGGAAACCGGAGCACCCGGAGGAAACCCACGCCAACACAGGGAGAACATGCAAACTCCACACAGAAACGCCAACTGGCGAGGCTCGAACCAGCGACCAGCGACCTTCTTGCTGTGAGGCGAACGTGCTACCCACTGCGCCACTGTGAGGCCCTAATACAGCATTTGTATCTATTTAATTCATTTTGTAAGATTCATGTTTCAAAACTTTTCAAAAATGCAAAGAACAAACACACATTTTTAAGTATTGCTGCATAATAACCTCTTTTAAGATTACATTTTTGTAAAATGTAGTTTTATAATCAACATTTATTTTTTTTTTAAAGGAGCAACACATATAATGTTTGAAACACAACAACGATATGCATATGTCCCTATACGTTCTGGTCGGCATAACAAGGGATAACAATCTTTAAAGCATTGATAGAGGGGTGATGCACATTTGGTGGTCATGAGAGCCTAATCGGTCGCCGTGCGGAGCTCGTGCATTAAGCCCGGGAAAGAACCACCCTCTTGCATCGCGGTCAACTTCTCCGCTTGGTATCGTTGATAGGTGGCATAGCGTAGAAATAGTCTGGCCCGCTGCAGTGTAGGCTCTGGCCGTGAGAGACTCAGACATCCTACATGCTTTGGACGGGAGTTTAGGTGAACCTCTCCAGGTGGAGGCGCCTTGCGGGCAAAGATTGACCGCAATAGCGTGCTCCACCTGAGGAATCGCCTCATACACCATCGAGGGTGGTGAGAGTGGGATCGCACGAGGTCCGGGCAGAGAAAGGTGCCCTCCATGCCTGCGTGAGCTCACTGTGTACCTCTGGGAAGCAGGGGACGGGGGCTTGGAAGGCTTCGCCTTCTTCTTGGCCCATACGTAACACCCATCTAAGGGGTCCGGCCGTGGAGCTGTGGGACAAGCCATCTCCAGGAGGGTGGCAGCAGGTCCGGATCATCATCGGAGCATGTTAACCCGCCCTTCGATGAAGCGATGGACATCTGGTCCCCGGTGTCATCTAATGAGAGTGTGGCCAACCCAAAGGATGGACTGGCACCCTCACTCGAAGCTTGGACAGAGCGCACTGATGAGGAGCAACGGATTGGTTCCCACTGTGATTCTCAGGCCTGACCGTGTGCTAACTGACTTGCGGGGAGCAATAGGGGTGGCGTACCCTAATGCTAGAGTATGCCACGACCTCAGCTGCGCAACAGTCAAGCCCTCTGTGTTTTTTTTTCATTCAGTGGTTAGCACTGTCACCTCAAAGCAAGAAGGTTGCTGGTTCAGTTGGTATTTTTGTGTGGAGTTTGCATGTCCTCCCTGTGTTTCTGTGGGCTTCCTCCGGGTGCTCCGGTTTCTCCCACAGTCCAATCCTCTGTGTAAAATATATGCTGGATAAGTTGGTGGTCAACCCCTGATGAATAAAGGGACTAAGTCGAAGGAAAATGAATGAATGAATGAATGAATGAAAGCATTGATAGAAATAGCACTATCTCTAAGTGATTTCACTTCCTCTGGTGGGAATGTCAACTCTGTTCCTATGATGTTTCAGTGAATTTCTCATAAAAAATATAAAACATAAACATTATGAAAATAAATAGAACTCTCTTCTTTTATACATACACTGTGGTATCTGCTGTCTGGTTTGAGGTTAGGATCTTGAACCAAAGCACCAGATGGTGGAAAATGTCAACTCTGTTATTGTCAACTCTGTTAGTGGTTTAAAAAGTTTAACAATAAGTTAAACTACAATTAGTAACAGAATCTAATGTTCCCTGTCATAAAGTCTGTTGGTGGAGCAGTATCAGGAGATATTAAGCAGACAGTCTGCTAATAGTCTAATGAGAATTGATTGATATGTAGTTGCAATGTAACTTGTATCTATATAAAATGTGCAAAAGGGACCATAAAAAAAGTCCAATAAACATCTAGAAACAGCTTGATCATGTTGATAATTTTAAAATCCTTGGAATTTGATAAATAATGTAGGTAAATAGGAAACAGTTTAGACTTGATAATTTTCTCACCCTTTAGTTTTTCACCCTCTCTTTTACAAGCCATCAAAATAATAATTTTTGCTTCACAAAAAACTTTAACCGAAGAGTTCTTTGCAGAAACATTTTTATCTTGGGGTGAAGAATGTTTTAATAATCTAAAGAATAATGTTTATTTTAAAGGACCTTTTATTCTTTTATTAAGTAATTCTTAATGAAACCACTGGTTCTAATAGAACGTTTGAAACATTTTTGTGGTTGCTTTCCATATAGCCATTGTAGTTCAGATTTGTTTTGGACCCCATTGACATTCAAAATATCTCATATTCCACAAGACAAGCACAACAAAAAGGTGAACACATGGTCACAACATTTTCCTTTGAACAATACAGTACAATCTCTAAATGCTTACATTTGTGCACATACAGATCCACATGAATTGATATACAAAGAGTCGTAAACACAGTCAAACGTACAGTCAGTACAACAGTACAGAAGCTAACACCTCTGACGACTCCGAGCCTCATAATTGGGCCCAGGAGGACTGAGGTGGATAATAGTTCTCCTGCGGGACCCAGACGAGAACTAGAGGGGGAGAAAGACAGGGAAGCTGAAGCAGGGAAATAGATGGAGAGTGTGATTTGTGTGTACCCGTGTGTTAAGTACTGCTCTGTTTATAATTAAATATATGTTGTTTGACAACACATCACGCTGACAAGAAACAAAAACGCTACTGTAGCCTTCTAAGAGGAAACAAACACCCGGTCAAAGTATTAACTTTACTGGCTTAGCATAATGCCAGCTCGTGTTTTGTTTGTTGTGATTTATGGGTTATTTTGTAGCTTGACTGATAGAGCATGGAAGGTTTGATTCCCAGGGAACACACACACACACGCACGCACGCACGCACGCACGCACGCACGCACACACACACACACACACACACACACACACACACTGATAAAATGTTGGCCAAATAGAATAGAAGTAGACTTCATTTGACACACATGATAGCACATGTATATTCAACAAATCATTGGCTCATGAGTGTCCAGGTTCAAGCCTGATTTAAAATTGTGTGTTAGATTTATATGTAAAATTAATAAGAAAACCTTAGTTATATATTCTTAGTTCTACAATTGTTTATTCAGGTAACTCAATGTTCTATATTTAGAAAAATCTAAACACCAAATAAATGTATAGCAAATCCATGATCGGTCAACTTAAAATGTAATGTCTATTATGTTGGTTCAAGCCTTATTTACTAATATAATTACTAACATTAACTCCCACAAAGAGGTCACAATTTCACTGTTATGATCGCCGGCAGTGTTGCCCTTGCAGGCTGCTGGAGGGCATTCCCCGTCTTTTACCGAACTACCGAAATCCCATCATGCCCGGCTTCAGTTCACCTCCTGATTACACACACAGCTAAAGGACATTATCACTGATTACATAGACTATATATACACCATGCTCACACATACAGTGCATCCGGAAAGTATTCATAGCGCTTCACTTTTTCCACATTTTTTTATGTTACAGCTTTATTCCAAAATGGATTAAATTATTTATCTCCTCAAATTTCTACACGCAATACCCCATAATGACAATGTGAAAAAAGATTTTTTGAAATTCATTCATTCATTCATTCATTAGTCCCTTTATTAATCCGGGGTCACCACAGCAGAATGAACCGCCAACTTATCCAGCATATGTTTTACACAGCGGATGCCCTTCCAGCTGCAACCCATCACTGGGAAACATCCATGCACAATGGCCACAGCAGGGTTTTTTTTGTTGCGCGTCTTTGGCAAAACTGGACCTAGGTTTCCGAACTCACACTCCTCGCAACAGCCCCTCCCTGGCGCATTCCCCTGAGACAGGACTTCCTCTCTCAGGGACGGGGCACCCTCTGGCACCCGCGCCCAGATCTCTGGAACCTCCACGTGTGGTCCATAGACGGAGCATGGAAGACTAAGGTGACTTACTGGCTTCGGTGGTTAACACCATCACTCAGGCTAGAGCACCCTCTACGAGGCATGCCTATGCCCTGTAGTGGAGTCTATTCACTGAGTGGTGCGCTTCTCACCGAGAAGACCCTCAAACTTGCCAGATTAGTGTTGTGGTATCCTTCCTTCAGGATTAGCTGGAGCGTAGGCTGTCATCCTACCCCTCTGAAGGTTAACGTGGCTGCCATCTCCGCTCATCATGATGTGGTGGATGGCAACATGTTTGGGTAGCATAATCTAATCATCCAATTCCTCAGATGCACGCAGCGATCTGGAGGCATTTTCGGTCAGCGAATCGTGCCTGGAATTTGGGCCAGCCTACTCTCACGTTATCCTAAGATGTGTCCCAATGTGCCCAAGGTTCCTACCACCCCATTTCGAGATCAGGGGGTGAACCTGCAAGCGATGCCTTCGGAGGAGGCAGACCCAGCCTATTCACTGCTTTGTCCTGTTCACGCTTTGCGCCTTTACATGGAACGAACGCAAAACTTTAGATCCTGTGAACAGCTTCTTATCTGTTATGGTGATTGGCAGAAGGGAAGTGTCGTATCAAAACAGAGGTTGGCCCACTGGATAGTTGTTGCCATCGCCCTCGCTTATGAATGCCAGAGCGAGCCGCGTCCCCCCAACGTAAGAGCACGCTCTACTACTGTAGAAGTATCACCCCCTCCTGGGCATTAGCACACGGTGCCTCTCTTACAGATATCTTCAGAGCTGCGGGCTGGGCAACACCTAACACATTTGCGAGATTTTATAATCTTCGAGTGGAGCCGGTTTCCTCCTGATTATTGGGTGACCCTGATCAATCGAGAGGAAATTAAGCTTGATGTCAACAACGCTTGCTGCGCCATGCTCGGAGATACGTGCACCTTTTTCATTCTGCTAATAAGTTTCCCGTTCGGCGAACCCTAGAGAATTCCTCCGAGGCCCCCAGCACCCAAATCAGCGGAGGAGCCGGGTGCCTGGCTCAGTGTGATATCTGGTATGCCCACTCTGGTCTACCCACATGCTAAGGTTCAGTGCCAGCTACGTGCGGTCCCCTATGGTGATCCCATTTGCTTATTCACCCACATAGTGTTCCCCCTGACCAGGCGGATCCGTGTCTTCCCTACCCGCTAACCAGCTTATCAGCTTATTTTTCAGCAGCAGGAACTGGAAGACTATTCAGGATAGAGGGAAAGATGAATGCAGCAATGTACAGAGACATCCTGACTGAAAACCTGCTTCAAAGTCCTGAGACGGTTCGCCTTCCAGCAGGGCAATGACCCAAAGCACACCGCCAAAATATTAATAGAGTGGCTTCACAACAACTCGGTGAATGTCCTTAAGTGGCCCAGCCCTAAATCCTATTGAATATCTCTGGAGTGATCTGAAAATGGCTGTACACTGTCGAAATTATTTCAAAATTCCCAAAGACAGGTGTGCCAAGCTTGTGGCATCATATTCAAAAATACTTAAGGCTGTAATTGCTGCCAAAGGAGCATCAACAAAGCATTGAGCAAAAGCTGTGAATACTTATATACATGTGATTTTTCAGGTTTTTTATTTTTAATAAATTTGCAACAATTTCAAAAAATCTTTTTTCACATTGTCATTATGAGTGAATTTAATCCATTTTGGAATAAGGCTGTAACCTAAAACAATGTGGAAAAAGTGAAGAGCTATGAATACTTTCCGGATGCACTGTATCCATTGACGAGTCTTGCTTCCTCTGAATTAGTTTTGTTTATATTGTTTTATGATTGTTTGACACCTGCCTAATTCTTTCTCCTGTTAAATTGTTTACTCTTTGGAATATCTGTTTTACTACTGTCTGCTCCTGATTTACTTGACCCTTGTGTGCCTGACTACTCGAATAAAGCTGCATTTGGATCCATTTGGACCCCTGTTGTTACTCTTCAGTTAAGTTACAGTCACAAGCAACATCTTGTATTAATATAACCAGCAATAAGATTATTTTCATAAACTTGAATGACTATAGTTGTGCATTATGCATTATAAGCAGTTCTACAGTTTTCCCAGTCCATCCTAATCTTAACCAAAGGCTCTGTTCTTCACCACAAAGGTAACCCTACAAATAACATAACAGAAACTTCTTTAAATCCCAACATATCACAACATTAGTGTCTAAGTTATGTTGCCTTGTTTATTTTGTGAAAAAACACACATATCACTTAATTTAAATATTTTCCTTACACAGTCTGATGCAAAGCATGCTGGAAACTAGAATAAAAATTTTTATGTGAGATTTACTTAATTTCATCCTAAATGCAATGCTGTTTGACGTCTAAAAATTTTTTTCAATCACTTTACTCATATTTTTATGATCATCTTTTAATTTATATATTTAAGTTGAACAGACGTATGTATTTAAGTAAACCTAAAACTGCTGTAAAATGTTTTTTTGTTTAATCTATATATATTTATAAGTAATGTTTGTTAAGCCAACATTTTTTTTTTCAGGGTGGTTTGGGCCTTGTTATGGGATTTTTAAGCATTAAAACGATGAAAGTGCCGAAAATGTATTATTTATTCATTCATTCATTCATTTTCTTTTCGGCTTAGTCCATTTATTAATCTGGGGTCGCCACAGCGGAATGAACTTATCCAGCATATGTTTTACGCAGCGGATGCCCTTCTAGCTGCAACCTATCACTGGGAAACGTTTATACACACTCATTCACACACATACACTACGGACAATTTAGCTTTCCCAATTCACCTGTACCGCATGTCTTTGGAATTGTGGGGGAAACCGGAGCACCCGGAGGAAACCCACGCAAACACGGGGAGAACATGCAAACTCCACACAGAAATGCCAACTGACCCAGCCGGGGCTCGAACCAGCGACCTTCTTGCTGTGAGGCGATCGTGCTATCCACTGTGCCACTGTGCTGCCCATGTATTATATATTTGTACGTTAATGTGACCTGTTTCAAATTTATTTTTACACATATTTTCCATGATTTACATATTTAAATAAGAATAATTTGATGACTCTCAAAAGACTCTCACAATGCATCTCCAAAACATTCATTCATTCATTTTCTTTTCGGCTTAGTCCCTTTATTAATCTGGGGTCGCCACAGCGGAATGAACCGCCAACTTATCCAGCATATGTTTTACGCAGCAGATGTCCTTCCAGTTGCAACCCATCTCTGGGAAACATCCACACACACTCATTCACACACATACACTACGGACAATTTAGCTTACCCAATTCACCTATACCGCATGTCTTTGGACTTGTGAGGGAAACCGGGGCACCCAGAGGAAACCCACGTGAACACGGGGAGAACATGCAAACTCCACACAGAAATGCCAACTGACCCAGCCGAGGCTCGAACCAGCGACCTGCTTGCTGTGAGGCGATCGTGCTACTCACTGCGCCACCGTGCAGCCTATCTCCAAAACACTAAATATATTAAAAACAATATTTATAATTGTCAAATATACTAGCACAATCAAACCACCAGGATTATACATGTCAAGAAGCAAGATGTTTTTTATCATGTAAAATAGAAGTCAACTCAGAATGAAAATGTATTCTTTTATATATTTTCATTAGTCAGAATAAGTGTGTTGTTTAATTTTTATAAATATATCTGTTACAATGAAAGAAAATCATTATTTTACCCAGCTTATGACTTTTTATTGTCGCATAAGTTAACATTTTACCTGCATTTAATATTTAGTATTACATATCACTGTTTGTACTTTAAAAAATATATATATTTCTAATTTATCTTTTTTACACATCTAAAAAAGGTAAACAAAGACTAGATTCATGTAAAAATAAAGACTTAATATTAATACAATTTTAACAACAATATACATCAATAACTTATTTTTTATAATATATTTTTATAGTATTTTTCACACACTGGAAGTTAATGGTCACCTAAACGAATTGATTACCAATAGTGTAAAGTTACTTTTTAGATTGCAGGAACAAAGGACAATTCAATGTAAACAATATGACATGTTTTTTAAATCTTTCATAATTTTGTAGGCTGAGAGATGGAGATGTCGTTTTCATATTTGACAATCAGAGATTATGAATTTAATTGGTACACTGATTTCTTCATGATAGAAAGGTTTATTGTTTACGTGAGAGCACTTTTGGCTATATATATATATACTCCGTCTTTGGCTGAAGGGGCCTGCAAAGCTAAGATGTCTCTGTGGGCTTTACAGGTTTGTCGCACAGATGCATAATTAGAGGACAGGGGATAGAAGGATGGGTAAGAGCAGAGAAAATGACATGCATTGGGCCAGTCTAATGATAGTAGAGGTATCATTAGAAGAGGTGAGCAGGAGTGACAGTCCTGTGGGTGCTGTACTTTCCAATCACAGCTTTCACGCAGGACAGCTACACGTCACTCAGGTAAAACTGCCCATTGAAACCGAAAGCTTTCAGGTCTGAATCGGTGCCAGATATCAGCTGCACGAGCCAAAGTGTGGACAGAGAAAAACAGAACCACCACAGCTTTAGCGAAAGAGTTTTGAGACCATCCACAGCAGTTGTCCTTACTCTGGGATTCAAAAGATCTGCGATATGTCGGAGCCAACAAATGCTAGATTTGACAAAGCAGCCATTGACCAAAATAGAGTTTTGTTTGAAATGTCTCATTTTTAGTGCAAATATTTAACAAATCATAAATTAAGAAGCATTTTCTAGACAAGAAAAAAATTATAAAGTAAAAAATAGAAAACAATGTCAATGTGTTTTTCCTTAAAACAAGCTACACTATCTGCCAATGGGCTAAGTAAAATAACCAAGAGTATTTTTACTACCACTGGCAGATAATTTAGCATTATTTGATGAATATTATGTTGTTGTTTTTTCTTGTGCTGTTATAAATGCAAACTTTTGGAAGTGTACATACATTCACACCCTCTACTTTAGAAAAATGGATGAGGATATACATAATGGACCAGAGTTTTAGTTAATTTTTTAACAAAACTCTTCCTGCTGTCTTGTGCAAGTCTCAGAAACACTTGGGAGTGTGCAAAAAAACTCTGTGTATATAATGATGGCAAAGATACACATTAATAATAAATACCAATAAAACCATTAAATATGCTGCTTAATTCTGTGTTTGGAACAAAGTGCTGCCATGCTTCTTTTCACCCCAGTGGAAATTTCTCAAATTGCAACAGGCAGAGCTTTACAGCTGTTTGATTGGATGACAAAAAAGTCTAATATCACGGACAGCAGGCTTAAAATTTGGTGAAATGGCCCGGAACCAAAAAAAAACAAAAACAACAACAACATGAACTGATATGTTATGTCCATTAAAATTGGACGCAGGGTCAGAAGAAGTTAAACAATGATAATCATGCATTCATGAAGTTCAGACTGTTCCTGAAGGACTTCTGTGTGCCATTTGTATGTAACTGGCTAATTGTTCTGGCCTTTTGGCCAAATGAGGTCATGGAAAGAAAGTGTTTGCAGATTTTTAACTTGGACAGATTAGCGGTATATTCCAAACAAGATATTTTGCCCATCCGAAGGGCACTTTGGAGTGAAAAAATCATGGCTGCCATATTGAAGTGTCATTCCGAACCGAAGTGATCAAAACTGGGCACTTCGAAGGGCCCGATGGAATAGAGTTTGAAAAATACAACTGTTCAATACTTCTGGAAATTATCCTTTGAGCAGGGAAGCTGTTCGGTGTCACATACTGCACTCAATTCAAAAGGGCTCATCTATATGCTCTAATCCCTTCAGAGGGTCTCTCTGAAGGCATTAGGGAATAGGGATGAGCCCTTCAGATTGGAATCCACACTAGGTTAGGGTTAGGGTTAGAACAGTGCCCAAGACTGCTCTCTCTGAACTAGTGGTGTTTGAATTGGAAAACTGAGCAAAACAAGCCATGCAGTACATTACTATAAGTGCTACTCATGTAAATGTAAAATGTTTCTATTTGGAATTAAAATTGCATCATGGGTGCTGTTCTGACAATTTTGTTCTGCTGTTCGGATGTTGGGTTTGTCAGGTATATATCCAGAGTGATTTATAAATCAGGAATATCTAAATTTAGAGACATCTCAAATGAACACCAGAAGTGTGTGTATATGATTTTAAATCTAAATTACAGTCTCATTTCCTTATCCTTGCTTTTAATTTAGTATAACACTTGGTCTCTATCAGTATCATTATCGATCTATCAGTAATTATTTAAAACAGTATGTTAATAAAGGATACATAATTCACAAGGACATTCAAATGAAAGAGATTTGACATCTTTGGTTTAAAACAAGTTTTTCTCTTGGGTTCCATTTGCCTAAAATGAGTTGATTGAATAATTGTAAATGTAAAAACTATAAGCACCTGTTATTTAAATACAATTTAACACTTTAGCATTTTGTGCTAAACACAAGTGTTAGTTCAGTTTTTTATAAATATAATGTTCATAAGTGACTTACCTTCATGTAGTTCTAAAACTTCATTCGTTCATTCATTCACTTTCATTTTAGCTTAGTCCCTTTATTTATCAGGGGTCGCCACAGAATGACCCACCAACTTATTCAGCATATGTTTTACGCAGCGGATGCCCATTCCAGTTGCAACCCAGCACTGGGAAACACCCATACACTCTATCATTCACACTCATACACTATGGGCAATTTAGCTTATTCAATTCACCTATAGCACGTCTTTGGACTGTGGGGGAAACCGGAGCACACGGAGGAAACCCACGCGAACACGGGGAGAACATTAAAACTAAATTTTATGACCTTATTTCTTCTGCAAAACTTAATGAAAATATATTTTGATGAATTGTTTTTTGTACATAAACTCTTTTTCATGAGCACTTAGACTTATTCTACTAAAAAAGCATTTATTCTTTCTCTTTTTCTTAATATTTTCCTCTTCCTGCTTGTGCTATTTTCAACAATGTCTGAAATGTACTGCAAGCAGACTTTTTGTGTTCATTTGCCTCTTTATGATGAATTGTTTTTATGTATTCTTCCTTTATAAGTCACTTTGGATAGAATTGTCTGCTAAAAAAATGTATATAATGCTATACGGTCACTAATAAATATGGTTACCCAGTAAAAGTGGACACATCATTTCTTTTATTTATGGACACACTTTTTAGACAATTGCAACACATGTTATTAAAAGCTTGAGTAAAAGCTGCTGTCATAAAAGCTCCTTGAACATGTTGTTCGTCTCGGGGTGGGGTCTGATGGAAGGGGAGTTGCTGCCTGTCTGCAGTGTTGTGATTCCGTCCCTCTCAGTCTCTCCCCATCTCTTATCCTTTAAATGTGTATCCTGGCTCCCTGATTCTGTGTTAGCATTACAATGGAGGCCTGCTGAGCAACCTCCCAAGGCTGAGCCTCATCCACCGGTGTGTTCATTCACTAGAGCAACTCACACCGCATTGTAAAGCTCTTGTTAAGAGTCTGGACCGAACGGATGAGCCTCATCTTTAAACGGGGACAATGCATGCCTGATTTACCATACGGTCGTGCAGCGGATGGCACGCCTGTTAGTTTTATGAGATGCCGAGAAGTTTGTGTGGCGCTTTAAAAGCCTAGGGACGCTATTTGGGATGCGTTGCACTTGAAATAAATGGACTAGAATGAACTGTCTGGTGTGCCTCACAGGAAATCCTTTAAAGTGTAGGAGAAACAGGGACTAGTAGTCACAAAGAAAGGACGAAATCTCAGTAGCTATAAGCTATAACAATCATTAAAGTATTAGTAGACTTTTAGTATAAGGGTACTACAATAAACTGATGGAGTGGCAAGGTTACTAGGTAGTGGAATGCCTGTTGGAGACTAGCATAACACAGTGTTAGCAGAAAGTAAATAGAGAGTTTAATGTTCTAATCAGGGCCTCACAGTGGCGCAGTGGGTAGCACGTTCGCCTCACAGCAAGAAGGTCGCTGGTTCGAGCCTCGGCTGGGTCAGTTGGCGTTTCTGTGTGGAGTTTGCATGTTCTCCCTGTGTTGGCGTGGGTTTCCTCCGGGTGCTCCGGTTTCCCCCACAAGTCCAAAAACATGCGGTACAGGTGAATTGGGTAGACTAAATTGTCCGTAGTGTATGAGTGTGAATGGGTGTGTATGGATGTTTCCCAGAGATGGGTTGCAGCTGGAAGGGCATCCGCTGCGTAAAACATATGCTGGATAAGTTGGCGGTTCATTCCGCTTTGGCGACCCCAGATTAATAAAGGGACTAAGCCGAAATGAAAATGAATGAATGAATGAATGAATGTTCTAATCACTGCTAATCATTATTAATAGTTGCAAAGTTATTTATAGTACTCAGAATGTTTGAAAATAGTTTCAAAATGCTACTTGTGTAAATGAAAACAGTTTCTATTTACATAAAAATTGGATTATGGGTGCTGCTTTAACAACTTTAGATCTATTAATGCTAAGGGACGTTATGTGATATACGTTGCACTTGAAATAAACTAACTGTCCAGTGTGCGTGATATCCTTTATAGTGTAGGAGAAACAGGGACTAGTTGTCACAAATAAGGAAGGACAAAATCTCAGTAGTTATGAAGGGTTGAGTATAAATGTACACCTGTCCTCATAAATATTCACCCCGAAGTGTGACTACTTTCCTAAACAATTGGTGCCAGTTAGTCTAATGCAGCGCATAAAGCACTGATGAATAGAATACAAAAATAGAAACAGAATAGAAAGTGCTTGTTTTAGAGGGTCAAATGTCTTTAGATGTGTCTTCTCAGCCGCCCAAACAGTCATTCCTTTAGCAGGGAACAGTAAATTCATTAAAAGAGATTTTCTACATCTTTGGGGTGACACCATAAAACATCTTATAAAATCTCATAAAACTATCAGGAATATCTGTCAAAATGCTGAGATACAAGCAGCTGTCATCAAATTATAATGCAGCGATGGCAAAGCTGTGTTTCTGAATGACAGATACTTTTGATTTCATGTATATGAAGAAGGGAAGTGGTCCACAAGCAGAGCCCTGGGGCACACCCACAGCTTAATTTTGTCATTTGGACAGCTCAACCCTCCAAGACACCCTGAAGGTCCTATCTGTCATGTGTCTGGTTACACTTTCTTTGATGTTCACCTCTACACAATTGATTTTGTAACTTTATAATACACATCAGCTAACACTCATTGGAGTATTAGGATACTATTAAGATAGGAGTAGTACAATAGGTTGATGTAGTGGCAAGGTTACTAGTAGAATGCCTGCTAGGAGACTGGAATAACAAAGAGTTAGCAAAAAATAAGTAGACAGTTTAATGTTCTATTCATTCATTCATTTTCTTTTCGGCTTAGTCCCTTTATTAATCTGGGGTCGCCACAGCAGAATGAACCGCCAACTTATACAGCATATGTTTTACGCAGCGGATGCCCTTCCAGCTGCAACCCATCACTGGGAAAAATCCACACACACACACCATGGGGACAATTTTAGCTTACCCAATTTACCTATAGCGCTTGTCTTTGGACTTGTGGGGGAAACCAGAGCACCCGGAGGAAACCCACGCAAGCACGGGGAGAACATGCAAACTCCACACAGAAATGCCAACTGACCCACCTGGGGCTCGAACCAGCGACCTTCTTGTTGTGAGGCGATTGTGCTATCCACTGCGCCACCGTGCTGTCCTGTTTAATGTTCTAATCACTGCTAATTATTATTGATAGTTGTAAAGTTGCTTATTGTAATCAGAATTTCTAAATGGGCTTTTTTAAAAGGAAGTGTTAATAAACATTTCGGAAAATGTTTTTTAAGTGTTTATGTTTTAAGTAATCTTCTTCTGAATTTTGAGTTTCATTATGAGCTGATCAGTCAGCTTTGAAGGCAACACTTGATTATCCTGTTTAGAGAGCCACTTCAGCACAAATCACCAAAGCTGTAATTTAGCTGGCAGGTCATTCACTGAGATGGCAGGCTATGATTGGTTGAGAGCTGTTCCTGGTACAACGGTCCACGTGCCTAGTCCTTGGGAGGGCTTCTCAAACATGTCTACACTTGCCCAGACTATGTCATGCCCTCATCAACTTTCTAACCTTGTATTGAATTACAATGGATGGTCAACGAAATCATAGTACAGAACACATAGCTCACATAGCGCACACAAAAAATCACATGGTATATGAATGGCTTCCAAGAACTGTCCTTTATTGAGACAGGAAATTCTGTTCTGCTCTGTTTTCTCCATGTGGAGATTAATTAAGCTTGAGTTACTGCTGAAAACAGGTGAGGTGCACAACTGTGCAAACTTGGGTGAAGAGCAGCCAAGTTTGATTTCAATTTCGGACAGATAGACTGAAGAAAGGACAAATTAATGCAAGGACTGAAAGATTGATGTATAGAAAAAGGGATGACGAACATACAGATAGATGGATAAATAGATGTAGAGATGTGGCAGGGTATAATATATAGGGTATAGTACAGTAATACTATAGTAAAACCAGTGCTGTAGTTCACTGTTAAGAATCATTTTATCTATCATTTTAATGAGAGCGCCCTCTGGCCTTCGGAGGAGATTTAGTGGTGACCACTGAACTGTGCTTCCCTGACAAGATACCTTGTCTATCGGAGCTTGCTCAATTGCATTTGCAACATAATTTATATAACACGAACATCCATTGTTTGTGTGTGCGTGCGTGTGTGTGTGTGCGTGTGCGTGTGCGTGTGTGCGTGTGTGTGTGTGTGTGTGTGTGT
>CAIGQW010054063.1:8038877-8085496 GCA_903798125.1 Danio choprae | reverse complement strand
GCTGATGTGTGTGTGTGTGTGTGTGTGTGTGTGTGTGTGTGTGTGTGTGTGTGTGAAGGCAATGGTCCAGTGGAACTGACTGACCTATAATCTCTATGACCAAACTTGTTACATTCTCATGAGGTTTGATGAAAGAAGATCTGATTGAGACCCCTCAATCAGAAGTATCTGTAGCAAATATTATAAAATATAAAAATGCATTACAGGAAATTCTGTGAGTTGCTGACTTAATAAAATTTAATAAAAAATAATCATTTTAATCCGACAATAAGGAAATCTAGATAGCATGTGAAATAATTTTCTGAGATGGTTCAATATCGTGTGTTTAATAGTAACAAAAGCCCTGAAAGCAGTTAAGGCATGAAATCAAAATGTACTGTTCTTATTTTTATATGTATATAGGGATGTAATAGTATATGTATTCATCTGTGACGGTTTGGTTCATGCACCCCCCGTCGAATGCAGTCGGTTAAGATGTGCAGCCACTGTTAGGCAGAAAAGACCACAGCAGTGCAACTAATGAGCAGCCATTCACAAAGAATGCGTCTTTGCACCTGAAAACATTTAAAGTTAGTTACTTTAAATTTAAGTTACTTTAAAGTAGTTCTGCTATGTTGCCGTTGTCATGCTAACTTACTACACATAAGCTCGCAAAGCTAGTCCCACCTAGTTCTTCACACGGTACATACCAAACCGTGACTTATGTGTACCGCTACACCCCTAGTATATAGTAGTGCTTGTTATAATGTGCACTTCATTATTTTGTAAAAAAATCATTATTAATAATAATATTATAACCTCATAATCTTTAATCAAACACTACAATCTTCTCCCTCCACTTAAAATGACTTTTCTTCACTTCTGGTCACATGGAATGCCTTAAGGGCCATTAGTCAATCTTTCTTTATTTTGGTAGCAATGCCAATCTTCCAACAATCCAATCGGTTCACAAAAGACAAATCATGCACTATATCTTTTTTCTCACATTTTAATCAGATGTACTGTACGTCCTGATATGGGGAAAATAAAAATCTTTACTTCCTTTCCTGCCAGCTTTAACTCTTTATTTGGAGTTTCTGCATGAGAGCACCCTCTGGCCTTCGGAGGAGATTTAGTGGTGACCACTGAACTGTGCTTCCCTGACAAGATAACTTGTCGATTGGAGCTTGCTCAATAGCTTTTGTAACATAATTTATACAGAATAAAGTATTTTGAAAATGTAAAAATGCAGAATGTTTTAGTGAGGGTTGGGATTAGGGGTGAGAGGACAGAATATCCAGTCTGAAAAGTATAAAAATCATTACGATAATAAAAAGGTTCCATAAAACATGAAAATCCATTGTTTGTGTGTGTGTGTGTGTATTAATTTACATTTAAAAGATTTAATAATAATAATAGTACGGGTAAAAATTGGTGTGTTGATTCATGTCAAAAACCCTGACTCTCAGATCTCTCATTATTGCAGCAGATGAGTTTTAATGAAGTACTTGAAGGTGTTCTTAATCTAAATGTTAATCAGGCAGCTCACAGCAAACTGCTTTGGCATTGATGACTTTCTAGATGACCAGCAGCATTAGCATCAACTACAGTCTGACATTCTTTAAGAGTAAAGGGTTATAGTATATATGCAGTTATTTTAGCATAACTGACCCCCTCAGAGCAAGACTCACCAATATCTTTGACAACCTCATGCTCCATCCAGTGCTTTCATAAAGCTGATCCAGCACAGAATAACCAGAGACAGGTGCCGCACCTCGGGTCGGGGCAAGTCCACACATGCTCTGTTTACTGATTAGACACGCTAGCCGTGAGGGAGAACAATGCACCATTCCTCAGCACAATGATTCAGACGGCGTGAGGGAGGTCCAGCTCCTAATACTCTCTGTTTTTCCAGTTATGAAAACAGATACTGATGCTGTAAGAATTCATCATTGGAATTGACACTTCTGAGTGGGTGGGGGGTGGAAACCACTGATATGTAGCAGAACCAGTAATACATTTAATGCTACTTTGAGTTGCTGAGACCACGAGGATGGTCGATGCTTAGTATGTAAGTCTTTCTCAATGGAGATTAGATTTACCCCACAATTTACCCTGCTAATTGCTTCTTCATCAAGACTAAACTGCCTTTTGTTTTACCTGGATAAAAAAAAAAACTGTACATTTTTGGAAATTGAGGTTTATGCATCACATTAAATCTGAATAAATAAACTTTCCAGTTGATGTATGGTTTGTTAGGATAGGACAACATTTGTGCAATTTATTTTTAATTTTTTTGCAATGCATGTTTCTAATCAAAAAATGAGTTTTGAGATAATTACAGTAGGACATTTACTAAATATATTCATGGAACATTTCTTAATATTCTAATGATCTTTGGCATAAAATTTTGGCATCTGCATGATTTTGTGGTCTAGGGTCACATACTGTATGTGACAAGTGTGAATATTTGTAAATGAAGATTTATATGTCACCTGAAAGCTTAATAAACAAGATTTTCATTGATGCATGGTTTGATAGGATAGGTAGGACAATATTTGTCAAGGAATTTGACTCATCACCAGGGATGGGCAATATTTATGATTTCAAATACGTATTTCAAATACAAAATAGTATTTTGTAATTTGTATTTGATAGGGTTTATGAAAATGGGTTAATATTTTGTATCAAAATACTTTAGTGTCTTGTATTTTTGTATTTTTAAAATACTGTAAAAACACTTTGTAAGAAGTCTACATAATGACATCATAATAATGCAGCCTCAGATTGCGGTTTTCTCAGTTATTTGTCTAGGCTTGAGATCAGACTAAAATTACTTAATATTGAAGAAGGTGGTGAATGCTTGGAGTATGGATGGAAATTATGCAACACACATAAAGTAAATGACAGACAAATGGGATGGGTATATTTGGGTGCAAGTCCACAATCATTGAAAATAATATACTGCACAATGCTAAGACCAGTGTTGTTTAATGGCAGTATAGTGTACAATGCATTAGCATCTTGGTTTAAACTGAAACTCTTCCAGTTAAAGAAGAACTGAAAAACTCTTGGGAGAATGAGTATACTGCACAAATAATAGTAGTTTTAGATTAATTGCTGATGTAGATGCCAAGAAATTAAGACAAAAAATATTAAAATAAGTCCTACAATGCCTCATTGGCTGTTTCAAATGCCAGTTGATCTGCAGGTGCACTGTATAGTTAATGAAGAGGAAAGATGTCTGTCTATGAAGAGTTCATTTGCAAAAACAGATAACTCCATTTTTTAGAGATATTATGTTTTATGTTTCTGTGCATTGAAGAGTATGAAAAGGACTAAAACTGAAGATTTTAGTAGTTTTCAGAAATCATGTTAAGTATTGAAAATTTCAATTGCAAAAATCAATCTAAATTGATTTAAAAAACCTCTTCATATATCACCCTAGTGGCACGGTGGTTCACTGTCACCTCACAGCAAGAAGGTCACTGGTTCGAGTTCTGGCTGGGCCAGTTGGCGTTTCTGTGTGGAGTTTGCATGTTCTCCCCGTGTTGGCATGGGTAATGAATATAAATGAATATGATGAACTAAACTGGCCTTAGTGTAAGAGTGTGTGTGTGTGTGTGTGTGTGAATGCGAGAGTGTATGGGTGTTTCCCGGTACTGGGAACATATGCCGGAATAGTTGGCGGTTCATTCTGCTGTGGCGACCCCTGATAAATAAGGGACTAAGTCGAAGGAAAATGAATGAATGAATGAATGAATGAATGAATGAATATATCACCCTTTTAAAATATAAGACTGGTAAGAGATGGTGACAATTTTACTGGCCACCCAATGGATGGAAACACAATGAAGAGATATAGTACTATGTTCCAACTCATTATCTGTATTACGTGGTTTTGAAATTTGCACAAAATTTATACTAAAATGAAAGACAAACAAAAGTTTATGAATACCTCCTGATGTAGAGGTGAATGAGTTAGCAGAGAAGTTGACTTTAACTAGCTCAGAGAAACACTGTTACTGTCTAACGCTGTTCACTTCACTAAGTCAATTTAATGGTGCAGGGATTGATCCAGTAGACCTATTGATGGAATCAATTTGATGCTCCCTTGTAAAAGTATTTTGGAGTATTTTCAAGATACAAAATACAGTATTTTATTTTGATACTTGTTGTGGCTGCCTTATTTTGGAGTTTTGTGATACATGGAAAATTGAGGTATTTTATTTTAAAATACATTTTAATGTATTTTTGCCCATCCCTGCTTATCACCATATCGTTCTAGTGGAACAGTGCTTACATTACCCTGATTTTGTGCAAAATGCAGTGATCAAAATTTAAAAACAGCTATGATTTCAGCATGAAGAAATTTTTTTTTCAAGGTTACAGTAACCAGATATTAGTAGGAAGTGGCCCTTGTTTTGTATTTTGCTGTGATCTTAATCAGCTCTTCCGCATTTCTGTGACTGTAGTGTTTTTTTGACCAAGTATTTTTCAATAATTTTTTATGTTTCTTTTTGGGGGCTTATATATTGCTGATTGAATGTTGAATGATGAATGAAGGAACCGCATGTTGCTGAATGAGCTTCAGATAAACATCTTAATTCGCTCATGTATCTGTATAAGACAAAAATAAATCAATAAATAAAAATAAAGTCATGAAATTAAAGATGAGGTCACACCAACCTTTCACTGTAATTCTTTCGTCTGGCTTCAAAATGTCCAGTGCATATGATCATATGATATATTTACATATATAAATTATTACCATTTTCCAGATTAAAACCAGTGACTAGAAGGAATACACAATACATGTAACTTATGAAATTAATAAGACCTCGAGAACTTGTAGGTTGTTCTCTGATTTTGTGCAAAATAATAATATGTGCATTAAATGTGTATTATTATAATTTGAAAATGTGATCTACATGCTGAATGAAAATTGTATCAAAATAACAGTGTTTGTTATTATTTAATTGAATTGTTCTATAAATGAAACAACACTTAATACTGAGTTCTACAAATCAGTTATCAGACACTTGGAACTACTCTGTAACCTTTTACGTCATAAAAAGTAACTTTTGTTTTGTACAGTTGATATGGTTTTCTTCAGAGTAAAACAAAGCATTTAATCCTGATTGTAGCCATTGGTGGTCTCATGTTTACTTATTTAAATTTGATCTCATATTTATGTATGTGTCTGTCAAACATTTAATGCAAGTTCTCTGGAGGTAATTGTCAGAATATGCTTATGGATAATTGGATGCGTGTAAACAAACATCAGCATATACTGATGACCAGCTGTGCATCTGCTCCGCTGAGGTCACTCATTTTTCCTTGAGAGGGCATTGTGTGGGTTTAGAGGAGCTCGTTAAACATGTCCCTAACTAGCAGAAATGTAATTTACAAACAGAAGACTGAAGGGCTGAGGATCAGAGCTGCTGGGGGAGACGAGCCCTCGCTGCCTGAGGCCTGGATCTGACAGCTCAAAGAAGCAGAGACGGAGAGCAGGACGGTTAACTCTTGAAACACTAGAGGCCTGCCACGCTGAATAGACTGTCACTGACTTAAACAGGCTTCTTCTGAACAAAGACTTGAGAGTTGTTTAACCTTCGTTTTATATTCTGGTTTGATTTTTGAGTTATAGCAAAAACAAAACATTTCGAACATTTTTATTGTATTTTTTAATCATTTTATTTAGGTTTTTAATGTTTTTAATGTTTTGTGACATTTTCTCATTTAGGATCATGAACATACATGCAAAATATGCATACAAAAATTCTGTGACATTTGTCTTTATTTTTATTTTTTTGATAATGTAACAGTTTAAAGCAGTGGCACAGAACCAAATATGATTTTTTGCCAATTACTTAACTAGCCTCTAACAGTGTTTTCTTAGGTGTTTGACATGGGTGATTGAATATTCATTCATTCATTCATTTTCTTTTCGGCTTAGTCCCTTTATTAATCTGGGGTCGCCACAGCGAAATGAACCGCCAACTTATCCAGCATATGTTTTTACGCAGTGGATGCCCTTCCAGCTGCAACCCATCACTGGGAAACACCCATACACTTCCATTCACACACATACACTACGGACAATTTAGCTTACCCAATTCACCTATACAGCATGTCTTTGGATTGTGGGGGAAACCGGAGCACCCGGAGGAAACCCATGCCAACACGGGGAGAACATGCAAACTCCACACAGAAACGCCAACTGACTCAGCCGAGGCTCGAACCAGCGACCTTCTTGCTGTGAGGCGAGAGCGCTACCCACTGCCCCACCGTGATGCCGTGATTGAATATAGTAAATAATATTTGAAATAAACTAAATTATCGTGTATGTATGTCTGCATATATGGATATGTGCATATATTTATGTGAGAAACCTATTGATCAACTATTTACTTATAGGATTTTGTATGCTTTTAATAATGATATACATACATACATGCATTGTATCGACATTGAATTCATTAAAAATGCTGAAAAAATTATACAAATGTCTTGTTTTTTTATATTTTACAGACTTTTCATAATTATTGGTTAATGTTTTTCCAGACACATTCACTACATTCATTCATTCATTCATTTTCATTTCGGCTTAGTCCCTTTATTAATCTGGGGTCGCCACAGCGGAATGAACCGCCAACTTATCCAGCATATGTTTTACGCAGCGGATGCCCTTCCAGCTGCAACCCATCTCTGGGAAACATCCACACACACCCATTCACACTCATACACTACGGACAATTTAGCTTACCCAATTCACCTATACCGCATGTCTTTGGACTTGTGGGAGAAACCGGAGCACCCGGAGGAAACCCACGCCAACACAGGGAGAACATGCAAACTCCACACAGCGACCTTCTTGCTGTGAGGCGAACGTGCTACCCACTGCGCCACTGTGAGGCCACATTCACTACAATAACATTTAAAGTTTTTCCCCCTTTGCTTACTATTCCTTGGTAAACAGAGCAGCTGTCATGAAGGTCAGAGGGTCACAGATCATTTGAGCTGTTTACTTTGTCCTCTTCTTATTTAACTTTTTTTATTTGAAATGTAGTTATTTTCTATTGCCTGTTATTAATAGTAATTGATATAGTGCCAGTAGGGGTGCAACAGTGTGATGTCATTAAAAATAACAACACCCTCTATAGTCCAAAATATGCATAAAATCTGTCATATTTCTACATATTTCATTAAGATACATAATTTATGCTATATTAAGGCTTACAAGTTTTATTCCTATAATATAATCATTCAGCTTTGGAAGTAGGATGATTAGTTCATTCGTGTCCCCTCTTCACCTGCAGTGTGTTAAGTAGATCTGCCTGCTGTCTGTGTGCTGCTCTAGAATGACGGGTCTGGGCACAGGTGGCAGACAGACCAGGTTCGTGGAGCCGGGTCTCTCTGTCTCTTCAGCGAGGTGTGACGGTGCGGTGTGTGTGTGTGTGTGTGTGAGGCAGGTGTGTGGTGTCCATCCAGCCCCCCGTTCACCTGTGTGCCTCTGACCTGCAGCAGTGGCTCTGGGGGTCTGCGGCGCTTCTACGTGCTCATCTGCGGGACAATGAGGATCGACAGCCTGCCACTGACCACCTGCTGAGCAGCTGCCAGGTTCCTGTTTCAGAATCGGCTTTCAGCTGCACCTCCCCCTTCATCCATCTCTCCATCACTCCACTGCTCCAGCCGTCTGCCTGCAGCTGATCAGATGGAGGTACAGCACACTGCACTCACTCAACATGACGTACAATATTAACAATATTATTTGGTGTTACGATTAGTTGTTCACCCCCAAAATGAAAATGTACACATTATTTACTCTCCTCAAGTGCACTCAGAAAAATGACGTTTGCTGTTTGTTCAAACTACTTATTTAAAATTCGCTGAATCAACTCAATTCTTGAGTTTTTTTTATGGACAACTTAATTTTATGTTCAATCCACATAAATTTGTAAAAACTAATAAGTTAACTTAATTCCTTCATGTTGTCCCAACACAAATCGATTATGTGGAACCCAGCCATTTTTTTAAGTGTGGTTGAAAATCTTTTTTTTTACGAAAAACAAATACTATAGAAGTCAATGGTTACAGGTTTCCAGCTTTCTTCAAAATATAATCGTTTGTGTTTAGTAGAAAAGGAAAGTGATTTGTAACAAGTAAAGTGTGAGTAAATGAAACTGAATTAAATTAACCTTACATTTGTATCTTAATTTACATGAACTTAACTTAGAAAACTTAAATGACTTATAAATATATAAAGCTGACACGAATAACTTAATTTAATAGGTTAAATTAACATAAAACATGTTGTCAGGATTAATTGATTATATTTACTGTAATGATATTGGCTGATATTCAAATTTATTTTAATTATTGGTACTGGGTATTATATTATGTTCTCTCATTTCCTCTGTTTTACATGTTAGTGTAAAACATCCAACACTGCACTTCTATAGATTATATTTCATATTTAAGGGATCATAGATCACTTAAAATTAAAAGCCAGTAACCATTGACTTTAATAGTAGGAAAACAAATATGAAAGTCAATGGCTACCGACGTCAGCAACGTTTTCAAGATCTTTTTTAAATAACTTATTTTGTGAATTTTGTGAAAATAACTTAGAATGAGGAATTCAAGCAGGTTTGTGACAAGTGAATGGTGAGTAAATGCAAGCCATTCATTTACTGGTGAACTGCCCCTTTAAGTGGAATAAAATTTGCTTATATTTAAATAGTGGCTAATTAGCTGCATCACAGTAAGTACATTAATTAAAATGAATAAAAATTCTATATGCCAAAGTGTTTAGTTCTTGATCTGATGGCTTTGTTTTGAGTCTGGTCTGAAAGGAAGTCGAATTTGTTTGGGGCATTTAATTTAAAAAAAATGTTGACAGAAAAGAAAGCTACACTGGGGACAAGCTGCACCACATCTGATCATGGTTGTTTCAATGATCCGTTTCGAGTGGAAAAAACAAACAGACCAAGAACTGTTGCTGAATTTTTTGTATTTATCCAGGGCTGAAAGGATGTCTCAAATCACTGATCAGAAGTGTGGTTAATCTGTCAACAACTGGAAGACAAAAATGTCCCCTCTTAACCAGACGGGTCAACTGTTAAATCCACTAAACGTTCATGTCAAACTAGCATATTTATGGGCAATAATACAGTGATTCTCAACAGGGCGGCAATTGAGGGAGCCTTAGATTGTCTTAGAATTATTCAAATTAAAATATTTAATTGGTAGCACTTTATTTTGCAGTCCTGTTCCACAATACACACTGTAATTATTATTATAGTTACAGAAAATAAATTATAGGTACTAACCTTAACCCATGTTAGCCTCATTCAGTGGCTTAGAAACTAAGATTTTTATTTCTTTAAAAAGGGGTCTCTTCCTTTATTAATATATTCGAGTGATTTCCTCATCCTGTGACACTGAAGACTAGAATAATAGTTGCTGAAAAATCCGCTTTGACATCACATGAATAAATAATTTTGTAAAATAAATTAAAACTATGTTCAGTTACTTTAATCATAGTATTATTTCAAAACTATTTAAGTAAAAATGAAGTCTTGCTAATCATACAAGACTTTTTAAAAAAGCATTGAAACTATATAACCAAGAATTTTTTTTAACATATGTACTTTTTTAAATTGAAATAAAAATAGTAAAACAAAAAGCGGAACCATATTATTATTAGTCATAAAATAAATATTGTACTTATTAATAATATTACCACAAAAATGAAATAATCTAGTGCAAAATGCTCAAAATACATTTTTAAGAATATTATTAATATTATAACTAACTATAAATCGACTATATACTATATGATACAAGTGTTATTTAAATAACAATAAAAAGTAATTAGTTAATATAATAGTAATTATTATTAAGAATAATATTATATTAATTACTATCAATGTACAAAAATATACAGATAGTTATTAATATGAAAATTATAATTAAATAAGTTGCTTTATTATCAAATAGTAGCTCATAAGAGGGCCTTTTAAAACATGTTAACCATGGCCTTTGTTAAGAATGTTAAGAAATTTCCCTTCTTTAATACATAATTGGGTCAACAGCTAAAAGCAACAACAGACCAACTCAAAATCTATTTTTACCATTTTAATACACTTTACAAAAAGAAACTAATTTGTTACAATGAATATTTTGTCTATTTTGTCTACTATTGAAGCTGAACGTGTGGAGCTCATGCTGTGCAATTCAGTGTCACTACCCAGTGTGCACCTTGATGTCAAAACAACATCAAAAAACACGTCAAAAATAAAAGCACTGTTTGGTGTACTTCCTTTGTCAGTTCACTGTTCAAGAAACAAGGCGGATTTTAGCTTTGTGTCACTCCTGGCCAGCCACTGTATTCTACTGCATTGGAAGTCATCTGCTCCACCTATTCACTCGTGCTTTAATGATGATTTTCACTTCATAAAATTGGAAAGAATTAGACACTATAAAAGGTTCTTCCAAGAACTTCTGTAAAATTTGAGGTTTTCTTGTTTGATATATGAAACATACACTCCTTGTATATTGGATGATTTTTTACATTCCTCTCTAATGTGTGACGGCTCATCTGACTAGATTTTAATTTGTTGTTTAAACATTTAACTAACTAATGTTTAACTAACGTTTAGCTAACTAAACGACGTTTAACTAACTACCTAACTACCTAACTACTTAACTAACTAACTAACTAACTAACTAACTAACTAACTAACTTTCGTTCATTCATTCGTTCGGCCAGTCAATAATTGTCACAACGATTTTGGCTCCCTGTTAATTTTCCCTCTGTCTCTACGTCAAATTGTACAATATTATTTTAAAATGTTTGATATTTAGTCATTTTTGGAAAATACGATGAAAAAGTTGAAAATAAAAACCACTAACTAACTAATGTTTAATTAACTAACTTTCATTCATTCGTTTGGTCAGTCAAAAATTGTCACAATGATCTTTGGATCCGGGGCCTCATTGTGGCGCAGTGGGTAGCGCGATCGCCTTACAGCAAGAAGGTCACTGGTTCGAGCCTCGGCTGGGTTAGTTGGCATTTCTGTGTGGAGTTTAAAAAATACTAAAAAAGAAAGAAGACTAGTCAAAAATGCAAATCGATTTCACGTCAGTTGACATCTAAAGTGACATAAAAAACAGATGCATTTAGATGCATTGTAGAGATACAAAGTCCAGCGTGAATTTGGAATTGAAACGAATGAATTCAAGCTTCCTATATTATAATAAGCTTTGTGCAATTATTTGGGGGTCAAAACAGCATCATTGCGTAAATACCATATGGACGTCAAGTTTTTGACATCAAATCAATTAGAATTTTAGAAGTCATCCTTGTTGTCAATTTGATGTTGTTTTGACATCAAGGTGACCGCTGGGTTGTAGTTAATAGAAATGTGATCAAATAAGAAAATTAGAAACAGAAGCATCACCAGACTTCTGAACCCTTCTGTATTATTCCATTAAAAAACACTTTAATCAGAAAGACCCTTATATTCATACCTTGATCCTGGAGTCAACTGAAGGACCACTACTGAAAAAAAACCCCAGACGAGCATATAATAATCAGAAATCAAGGAGATTAGAGTGAGAGATTAACGGAGAGACGTCACCGCACTGTATCCCAAACATTCCCTGCGGTGGAGAGCGACTCGCTAATCAGCAAATAGCTTGTTATGCACAATTGAAGAAGCGGATTAGAGAATCTCCTGCATGCTGATTTGATTCTGATCAATGATTTGCGATATGGCCCTCTTACCCTTAAATTAGCATGTGTATGGGCCGCTGGACGGAGAGGATGGGGGCAGGAGGAGACATGGCCAATTTCCTCTCAAGTGCCTGTGTGGGGTTTGATGTATAGGGCTGCTAAACAGATCTGATTGCACTGCTCCTCTCAGCTGCTCCTTTGTGCTTATCTGAGTCTGGAAGTAGCAGACGGGGTTCAGAAGAAGTTAAAGACACATATCAAATACCGTTCTATGACAAGGAATTGTGGGAATTGTGCCTTGAGATGATGCTGATGCTGCCACAAATGTGCAAACTGTCCACACTAAAGAGTATGCAAGAGTAGAAAAAGAGCTAATGTGTTGAAAACAGTAGAAAGTTCATGGATGATGTACTATCAGTGTATGTTTGCAGTGGATCTGTACACACTGATAGCTATAATGAAACTGGTTTGTGCTATTTCTGAGCAGAATTTAGTAAAAAAATAAATAATAATCAGCAGATTTATGCAGAATGGAGTACAGTAACCAAGAACATGAAATGAAAAATTACTTTTAAACTTTTATTTAAAGTTTTCAAGTCTAAAAATCGAATTAGATCTACTTGTTTGGTACACAAGACAAATCCCTCATATAATATATCTACTAAAATATTACTTTACAAACTGCATTTGCATATTAGTCAATAATATTACTGAGATTATTATAAAAACTGAATGAACATATTTTTACACACATCTACATAGGTAAATTTTTAAAAATCTGCGGAAATCTGCACACGGTGATTCTGTGTGGGTCTGCAAATGGGTCTAAGAACTTCAAGCTAACTGGATGAGCTTCCTTAGAGAGCTAGTTTACACACACACAAAAAGAAAATTGTGGGTGAAATGTTCATTTTTGGGTGAACTGTCCCTTTATATCATTTGTGTTATTTATAATCATAAACTATATAACAAAGACACATTTAATGTTATATGTTTAATGTTTTAACTACGGATGCACCAACTTAGACATTAAATGCTTATTTTGTCAAGTTACTGTTATCCGCCTGATAACAAAATAAATGATTGATAATAATAACTTAAAAAATATATAGATCAGTCTGTGTGGGAAACTGAACTTTATTTACAGCTTTATTACCTTTACAGTCTAGACCACAAGCTTCTGGTCACAGAATGACGTAGGAGCAGATGAGTTGACGCTGTTTATTTTATACAGAGAGGAAGGATGCCTGTGTTGTTATCGTTCATCAAAATGGTATTTTTGTTTATTTTGGATACTGCAACCTACGACCCTAACCCTAAAGGCAGGGACACACTAAGCCGACACCAAACAACTAGCACCAACAAAACCAACTCTGTTGTTACCTCGCGTTGGCTTTGGACCAAAAAGCTGTGCGTGAACACAGCAAATGGACAAAAAACGACTGAAACGATAGCCGTGTTCTGCACTTGTGCAAGAGGATATGTCCTTCCGCTCCACATGGAACACTAGTCTGTTTTTTTTTGTTCCGCAAAGAGAAACCAAACTTCTGATGCACAAAAAGCATAAACATGGCAGTGTTTGGTACCATTACCACATTAATTGTCACTCACCACTGAGGGATTAACTCATGCAAATATGCCTGATAACAGAGCGCTCTTCAGCTGACAGCCTGACGCCGATTCTACATGATGAATCTGGTTAACGTGATCCGACGTTACCTGTACCGACGAAGCCCAATGGCCATTTGTCGGCTTGGTGTGTCCCAGCCTTAACCCTAACCTTAACCCTAACCTGTTCTACTGAAAGAACAGAAATCACCTGGATGACCTGAGGGTGAATCAATTTACAGCAAATTAAAAAAATTGTATAAACTCATCATTATGTTAAAACAAACAAACAAACAAACAAAAAACAGATTACTTCACTTAAAAGACTCATGACAGGCAGATGAACAAGCAACTTGTTTTCTCTCTAGGACGATAAGATACAATTGTGGCTGACACTTTTTTAAGGTGTCCTTACACATGTTCCATGTACTTACTATAGTAATTACAAATAATTTTCCCTAATTTAATGCAACTAACCCTTAACCTAACTCAAATTCTAACCCTAACCATATAGCAAGAACATGTAATTACTTAATATTGCTCAGTATATAAATGGATCCTCACTAAAAAAATCTTCCTGCCTTATTTTGTTTAGCTGAATTAAGATTTTAGTTTTCTCAACTTGCATCAATAAAACGAACAAAAAAATTATTAAAACTTTGTATAACTTATGAAAATGTAGTTGAAACCTGATAAACCTATCAACATAAGTTAAAGTAACATAAAAACATTTGTTGTCATCTTGACTTTATCATATAATTTAAAAAGTGCTTTATTAGTGTAATGAATTAATGAAATGCAATTTCATGATTATTTAACACATCCTGAAGCTCACCTCTTCTTCTGCTACTGTACACACTCAAAAGGATCTCTTTTTTTCTTAACAAAAGCACTGCATACTTTTAAGCTGTAGTACAAGCAGATAAGTAAACTGAGACACAGCAGGAGACTTTCCTGCCAAAGTGGCAGTGTTTGTGAACAGCCACAGAAGAGCACTTGAGCGACCACTGCAGACCAGAGCCCAGCGCACACATTAATTAGCTAGCTTTTAATTACCATTTGGGCTAAACTAACACCGGGTTCGCGGTGTTGTGTTTGCTACATTAGGGAAATGGGGGAAGGGAGACTTATAATTAGCATATAGCTTACAATAGAGGAGCCTTTTTTTCTCTTGTGTTTTTCCAGAGGTGGAGGAGAGACGCTGGAGCGTGAAGACGGAGCTCTATTAATGCAGTGATGCGCTCTTCAGACTCCTGCAGATCCTTCAGACTGATGGCAGGAACCGTCAACCTCCCCCACACACACTTACAGCACAAAGAGCTGCTCTGAGATCAGGCCAATCATCCTCTGTCACAGATGAGTATGCAAACACATGCAGCTGTCTGTGAGCTCCGAGTTTGAACAGAGGTGCTAGGGGAATGCTTGAAAGTATACTTCTGTTATACTTGAGAAGAACAGTTCTGTCGTGACCTGTCCACCTTTCTCTGCATGTGATGACCGCATTTCAAGTTATGGGTTGCACTTCCTGTTTGGAGACTTTGATTCAAAAGAACTAAAACAAATGTCAAATAATTATGTTGTGTTGTAAATAATCCCAATAAACACAATAGGTATATTTCCGTCCAAAGGTGCTAATTAGATTTATGCGTAAAACTAGAATAATTGCATAAATAGTTTGCGATTTAATCACCGTTTCTATATAACACGTCTGCAAGAACAAAATGGTCACTTCCTAATAAACTGGTGCCAAATATTAAAAGGATAATGTAGGTTGCTGCGGTAGGAGAAGCCACTGTGGGTCTTATTTCTTAAATAATAGATTACTTGCGACTCAGAATATGAAGACGAAATACAATGGCTTTTAAAAGCGCAAGACAGTTCTCAAAACAGTTCTGGAGGTAATAATACCGAACCATTTTGATAACAGACTTTGGCTGAGGGATTTTAGGATGACCAAAACAACATTTCAGATGTGTTACAATGTGGTCATTCTACTGGTTTGTCCATGAACGCTGTCCCATTGTAGACATTTTTGCTATAATATGATCTGTCAACATCACATGCCTTTATTTTCAGCAAATGTATTTCCATTGTAGTTCAATTGTACGTTTTTTTTCACACATCTTGGCATTTCCATTAATCATTTTAATGCAATAGTCCAAAATGCGCATTAAAATAGGTGGATGAAAACAGTGAAAACAGAGTGGGAGGTATGAAAATAACATTACACTTGGTATTTGAATGTGAGATTAGTATCTCAAACATATGTGGTCAACGCTCTTTTGCGTTCATGGTTCTGTTCCTTCAGATTGTCATCTCATTTTATTTTCTACAGTACAGTAATTTTTAGTGTACATCTGTAATAGTGCTGTGGAAAGACTTGTTTTTGGGGTAATTCTTGGTTTGTAAAAAGTCTTTGTTCCTAATAAATTGCCTTTTTATATTAGATTGGATACACTAAGTATTTTAAAACATTTCACTTAATAATTACAGTTTAACGTACAGTAAGTTCATTCATTTTCCAACTTATCCAGCATATGTTGGTGGGGTTGCTGGTGCCCTACCCTCACCTGCAGCTTCCACGATGGATGTCCAGCTTCTCCAGCCCCGGCGCCTAGACTGCAGCTCCACATAGGAAGTTTGGCCAGAAGAAAAATGACCGTGCCTAACATAGCCTGGTTTCTCTTTAGGTTTTTTTTTCCTTCACTTCGTCAATTGGTGAAGTTTTTTCCTCGCCACTGTTGCCACTGGCCTACTCGGATTGGGACTTGTGGATTTGCTCTTCAGTATTGAACTTTTAGCAGTGAAACTTAAACCACACTGAACTGAACTAAACTCTGAAATCTGCACTTTACTAGAACTTGTTAAGCTGCTTTGACACAATCTACATTGTAAAAAGCGCTATATAAATAAACTTGAATTGAATTGAATTGAATGTTTTATGCAGCGGATTCCCTTCCAGCTGTAACTCAGTACTGGTAAACACCCATACACTCTCACATTCACACACACATACACTACGGACAATTTAGTTTATTCAATTCACCTGTACTGCATGTCTTTGGACTGTGGGGGAAACCGGAGCACCCGGAGGAAACCCACGCAAACACGGGGAGAACGTGCAAACTCCACACAGAAATGCCAACTGACCCAGCCGGGACTCAAACCAGTGACTTTCTTGCTGTGAGGCGACAGTATAACCACTGAGCCACCATACAGTAAGTTACTGCCATAATTCACGTGAAGCATCCTGCATATTAACATCAGTACATACATTAGGACTACCAAACACAGTAGTTGTGTCCCAAATTACACTCTGCACACATTTAAGCACTTTGTACTCAACCATCTAGATATGGTATGATATTTATAAGGTTATTTTGTCATTCAGCATTAGAGTCTAAAAGTAACTAAAGCTTTGTCTGTTGAGTGCATGAAGTGTCCAACATTGCATGAAATTTAGTTTTTAATTTCTTTATTATTTAATGATTTTTAAACTAAACGTAGATTTTATTTTTGTAAAATTAAAAGTAAAACTGAGAAATAATATTACAATATAAAATAACTGTTTATTAATTTCAGACACTGTCACATTTATAAAAGGTATTGTCAAAATTGAGCATTCACATATATTATATGACAACTTATTTACTTTGTCATTTTTTTCAGGTATAATATAATTGCACTATAATGTTATTAATATTAATATTATTATATGTATTCCTGTAAACTTCCATTACTCAAATATTCAGTGTCATATGACGCTAACATTTTATTTGTGGATTATTATTATAAATAATAATAATGTTGTTGACACTTTTCATCAGTTACATGCATGTTTTATAAAAAAAAAACCATGTATAGTTTTAAATGATACACACTTAACAGTTACTTATTGATTAATTTGTGCCTTTCCTACATCTTTATAAATAGATTTAATTATTTCGTTGATATATTTCGTATCAAAACGATTTTAGTGCGCACCTGAGCATCTTTCAGTGCATTATGGGATTGTTCTCATCACAAAAGACACATGAAACCCTCTGTCTGTAGAAGAGAGGATAATTATGCTGCTTTTTATTTGGAACAGACATTTCACTGGGTTCTGTGCCTTGAAGCAATATTTGAAATTCAAATGAGCACCATTTTTCAGTCTTTCAACAACATAATACAGAATGTTTAAGTAGGTCCCTATACAAATAAAAATGGTGGCTACATAAGCAGCTCACCATGTTTAAAGCAAACCAAGCTCAATGTGATTTGTGGCAACATTTTTGACAAAATTATATTACATTTCTGCCGTATCTCCGAAATAAACATGGCTTTTCATAAGCATTGATATTAGTTTTATTTTTGATTTGGAAATCGAATGGCAGCTGAGTGGTGGTAAAATGTTTAATGCTTTAAAAAGTCTAAAATTAAAGGATTAGTTTGCGCAAAAAATGACTCTAAAATGACTAATGGGATTACGTCACTTTCTCTAGTAAACGTGCTGATGATGTGAGAGAAAAAATTGCTGCATTTTTCAGCACACAAAAGTGTTGTTGGAGCTTCATATGTTTACAGTTGAACCACTGACATCACATGAGATGTTTTGACAATTGTTTTTGCTTCCTTTTCTGGACTTTGAACATCTTAGGACTGTTGCTGTGTATGAAGGACGAGGGAGCTCTCTGATTTCATCTAAAATACATTGTGTTCGTTCTGAAGATGAGTAGTTAATAGAATTTTCATTTTGGTGAAATAATCCACTCAACATACCTCTTATGTTAAACCTTACACTAACCAATAGAAAGAAAATGTGTGATAATGCATTTGCTGAAGCAACCACGCCACTTTACCTTGTTCTACACACGCTGTGCTGAAATTGCATAGCTGACTGCCTCCAATAAATGCAATGCATACAAAAATGGGTATAGAAGTGTGATACGATAAAAGTGTATTAGTTTATAAATTCTAAAAGTGTTGTGAAGTCATAACACAATGTAGTGCAAGGAAATTTGTGGAAGTTAACCTTCATTCATTAACAATCTGCTCCGTAATTCTAATTTGTGTGTAAAAGAATACAAATTGTTGTTGTTGTTTTAGGCACAATCCCAATTTTACCCCTTCCACCTCTGTTTCATACCTTCATGTGAAAGAAAGTGTATGGAGTCTCGATTCGCTTTTAGTTGCAGGTGTAGGTTTACCTCTGGTAGTGACAGAAATTTTATTGGGACCATAATACAAATGAAGGAGTATAGGAGATTTCCATAAATACACTGAATGGCTGTTCAAGCCAAAGGAGACCCAGAAATTAAAGTAGTTTTTTGTTATTAAGGATTTTTACCACAAACAAGCATTTCATTCGATTCCGAGCGGCGTTTATGTTTATGCTCTTCAAAGAAAATGTAAAAAAAACAACAACAACAACAACATTTTTCTAATGGTGGTCCTTTATAATAACCGCTTTTCGATAGTCCCACACCAATTTTTCCCTGTCAGAAAAGTCTAGTGGAAGGGAATTTGCTTTTTACAGCATGTCTGGTATAACAGACAGTAGAGGTATAAAATAGAACTGGGATTGAGTCTTAGTGCCTCTGATGCTCATTTATTAAAAAACAAAACTGCCCCAATTAAATGTATAGTTATGTTTTTTAAAGTGTTGCAAAAATGTTTGTAGAGACAAAGCTTTTGGTAAAAAAAAATTGGAAAACCAGCCAAACATGACAGCAGACTTAGTGATTTTGTCACAATGTATTTTGTCTTCTTACATTTGAACAGGTAGCTAAAACGCTACCGAATCTTATCTCTGTAGTAGTAGCACTACATGCATTACAGGTTTGCTCCAAAAGTGCTCTGATCTAACAGGACTCAGATATGGCAGTAGCTGGTAGTCAATAAAAAGGCACAATTGGCATAAGTATTATTCTTCCCTCCTGGGGTAGACTCTCTGAGCTGGAGAAATTAAAAACAATAAAACAATCCATATGAAACTACATTATATAAAAAAGAGTGTATTTTATATAAGCCAAAAAGTCAAGAGTTGGCATCCAGATGCCTTCAAGCACAGCCCTATTTCTGCAAGGCCTCAGTGGAGGTGAGCATTGAGGTCGTATTTCTCACAAAACTTGTCTGTCAGCGGGATGCAGGTGAGAAACTCACACCACTCGCATTTGACTGGGTAAACATAGAAGAGTACCACGAAGCTGGAGAAGATGCCCACAAAAAGGGTAAGTGCCACGAGGATCTGCAGACGTTTGCGGTACATGTCCATGCGGCCGAAGCTGATGTAGGGCAGGAAGGCGAAGGACAGGAAAAAGCCTGAGACGAAGCCACAGATGTGGGCGAAATTATCTATCCAGGGCAGCAGGCCAAAGGCGAAAAGGAACAGCACTACACATGAGAGCTTGGTGAAGGCCCTCCACGGCCGTGCCAAGATCTGCCAGCTCTGGAACAGCTCCACGAACAGACAGGCCAAGATGCCAAACTGAGAGCCAGCCGGACCCACCTGGCATAAAAAGTAGAGGGAAAAAAACATGTTTTATGGCTTGAGAGAGTCATTTCTGCACTGAACCAACTCAAATAAACTGGGAGATGCGAACTAGGCGGTTAGACATCCAAACATGTCTGCTTCCTGCTATTCACTGTACACTGTAAAAAGTAACCTTTTAGATCAACTTAAAATGACTTTTACTTGTTATACTAAAAAAAATATTTTCAACTTAATTTATTACAATTTGAGCCATATTTAGTGTAACTAGCTTTATCAGCCAGCGTCAGCACATTATCACTTTATCACAGTATCACTCCTCACTTGATTTAATCCAAATTTAATCCAGAGCAAACAGCATAACCGAAGGCAAAAATATTTGTATGTTTAAATGTTATTTTAATTTTATATCTCTTGCTATGAACTCTACATCTTTCATATTTTTAACCCTTTCACATGTAGTTTCTAAATAATTCCGTTGTCCTCCCTGCATGAGTTTTTAAAAGTTATTTAAAGTGTTGCTTTAAAATTTCAATGGCGATGCATTTTTACTCCAAACATTGACAACCATCCTAATTATATTGTGAAACCGCTGATATTGCAATTCTTAAATATGTGTTAGAACAAGAATTTCATTGTTTATACAGTTTAATAATGTGAATAAAACACATCCTTCGATTATGCTTAAATATAATTATTATTGCCGTCTCCATAGACATCAGCCTGTATTTTACAAACCATAACTGTAAAATTCTCCTACCCTGAATTCTGCTTTTAATGTCTGAAACCTGAAATCAATGTTATTTAAATCACAAGCAGAGCTTTTTTAGGCTCAGGACGAGCAGATTTGAATTTAGCAGCTGATTGCTAACACACTTCACTTAACATTCTAATCAAACCGATGAGCAATCTTACGCTCCAACAAGACTGATCACACCAGTATGATCCTACACGACGATGAGTTAATAATAGCGGGTACCATTTATGAAATATTACTGTTAAATATTTAAATATTATTGTTTCTTTAATTACAGTCTGGAGTTGTGGAGTAGTGTATGTGTGTGAATGAGTGTGTATGGATGTTTCCCAGTGATGGGTTGCAGCTGGAAGGGCATCCGCTGCGTAAAACATATGCTGGATAAGTTGGTGGTTCATTCCGCTGTGGCGACCCCAGATTAATAAAGGGACTAAGCCGAAATGAAAATGAATGAATTAATAATTACAGTGTTTAATAAAACAGTGCATATGTGTGTTAGTGATGATTTTAGTGTTGAGTTTTTATATAATGCAAATACAATTCAAAATGCTTTGTAACAGCATAACACTCATGCTCAGTTCAATACGTCTCTTTCTTTTTTAATATTTAAAAACAAAACATTTTCAGTGGTGTATAAAAATTGTGGTGGATAAGAATTATACGGTCAATATCCTAAAGACCAATGAAAGGCTGAACTGAACTTTAAAATTTTTAGGGTCCATTTTAATTATATAATCTCAATACTGAACAAGGAAATTCTATGATGCCCGACTCATGAGGTCTTACTGTACCTCTGCTCTGTACGGTAAGAAGATGGCACTGGCAAGGTTGCCCGTAATCCCACTGAGGATATAGATAATAGAGATTCTCAGCCAGCCTGCCAGCTTCTCCAAATCCCTCAGAATGGTCATCTGAAAGCTCACAGACACCAGGCAGTGCAGGATCCTGCAGAGACATCAATCAAACACGGCTTTACCTTTGTCAGGACAGTAATCTGACACTGCATTTCATTTATTGGGAAATTCACAATAGGCCCCCCTGCGACGGATCACGCTTCCTTCTACTCACCCAGCGTGCAGGAACAGAGACAGCCAGAGCCGATAGAACTGGTCTGGGATCTCCGGGTTTAGGAAAGGCAGGAGGCCACACACATCATCCATGCAATGAACCTGAGAACAGATCATCAGTTTTATCCGTAATTACACAAATTGCAATTTATGGCTCAAGGTCTGTACACTGTAATTACAGCTTCGGGTACTAATGTAGATCTTTACACCCCCTGCTGGTGGTTTACACAATTGCAAATTGTAAAGACGCTCATTATAACCCAGCAGAAAATATAATAAAAATAAGAGATGACTTTAAAACGATCAGCTTCTCAAGATTTAAAATGTATGGTTATGTGTTTGAGTTTTGTGAACTACTGATGACATTTCTTCCAGATTTCTAATAAAAAATGTCATTTTTGTAACAAAAATGTGCCATGTTTTTAGTCTTGTTTTTATTCATTTTTAAACACAACACCAATATTTAAACTTAAGATGAATAAAGAACCAGTATTTGGTGGAATAACCATGATTTTGAAACACAACAAATTTAAAAAATAATAATTTTGACCAATTGTTCAAAGCTTAAATTGGATCAGAAATGTTGTCAGTCATTTATGGAACGACACAAATATTAACATTTTACAAAACCATACCCAAACCCATAGCATACCTAAATTTCCAAAGCTGTGTGTGTACTTGTTTATGTGATTTATGAGGACAACTTTGTATATGACATGGCTATGACGTTGGTATATGACAACGGGGTTTATATGTTAAGACGGTTTATGATCAAATACCTTGTTTCATCATAATTCAAAACACTTAAAAATCATACATAACGGTCTTTTGACACATAATTTGCACACTGAAATTTCTAAAAGGGTTGGGTTTGGAAGTAGAGGTAGGGTAAGGCAATATAATAAGCACTTTTTACAGTACAAAATACATTACGCCTATGGAGAGTCCTTGTAAACCACATATACAAGTGTGAGTGTGTGTGTGTGTGTGTCTGTGTGTGTGTGTGTGTGTGTCTGTGTCTGTGTCTGTGTCTGTGTCTGTGTGTGTGTGTGTGTGTCTGCATACAAAATGTTATACCTCTAGAGGAAGAAATGCTTACTGACCTGTGAACAGAGCGTGGCCTCCTCATGGAAGTATCCCTTCATGAAGTTACAGTACTCTCTCGATGTAATCTCACATCTGTGCAAATCACACTTAAATTAAAACTATTTAAACACATTACAACAAATCAGGCTTTTTGAGGACAAATAAGCAAAACACAGAGTACAGTATACATACACAAGGCACAAGTGTTTAGCACCTTGTGTATGAGATTTTCATTTGACACATTTCTGAGCCCTCTAAATGATCAACATTATCAGAACATAAAATTCAGCAAATAATTGCCCACATTGTTTTGTTGTGTTGTAAAATTGTGAAATCTATTAAAAATGTTTTTATAGTTTTGTTAATTGGACTAAATCAACTTACTGTCGAACTAATTTATTATCCGTACATCATTTTTTGAAGAATTATATCAAAATATACGTTTCAAATGATAAATTTATACTTTACATTCATTAATTTCTCAAACAAACAAAATTGTGAGCATCAATAATGATAATAATAAAATAATTTACTTGCCAGGACAAAAAGTCACTTTAACTTTAACTGTAGGTTCAAATGATTATACATGTGAGTTAAGTTAAACTGTTGAAATGTCAATGTAATGATGCATAACTTTTTAACATTTGTTCTTCAATCATCACTCTATTCTGTTTATAAACAGATCATACAACTAAGCATTTAGATGTAATCTTTGTGAATGTTCTGGAAGCATGTAACTACACTGTTATAGAAATCTTACTGATTTACATTACAAGCTTTCAGAATTTCATCATCGACTACTCAATTTACATATTGCTATATATAGTTTGGGATACTGTAGCTGCAAATCTGTCAATATGATTTTATTGCATGATTTATTGATTTATGCAATATGATACTCAAAAAAAATACATGTGAAAACCCTTTTTATTGTCTGAAGATTCAACAAAATAAAAAAAATAAAATCTAATAACTATTACTTCAAGCTGTACAGGTGTAATATCAATTTGTGTTTAGTGGAACATGATTTCAGGAGTTGTGCCAGTGGATTGTGGCATATGTCACTAGAAGTTGTGGCATTTACTAGCAGATTGTGTCAGTTGCCACTGAAAATTGCAAAATACGGTGGAGTGTGTTGTGGCACCATTAACAGTGACGGACAAATGAACTGAGTCGGCGGCATAATGACGTTTTTGGGTGTTTAGCTTAATTAATTTTCAAATTCTGTTTAGTTAATTTTCCAATTCTTCATAAAACTCATTAAGAGATTAGTGAGATACTGTCACTATTGTTTTTTACTCAATGTTTTTTTGCATTTATTTGCGAAACTAAAAATAATTTAAAAATAAGTCAAACTGAACTAAAAACAAACAAAAAAACTAGTAAGTTTATGGCACACCAGATTGTTAAGTGACACGGAATATTGTGAAACAGCTTAAAACAACCAACTAATTATTGGACAACATTAATATACTACATTAACACTGCAGCATATAACTTTAAAGATGTATTTATTTGTGCATAATCCTGTATGTATGCTGGTAGGTGCTGGTATAGATTAAACACTAACCTATATACAAGATAAAGGGGGGAAAGTTGATTTTGTGTTTTATATATATTATTTGTTTTTGTTTTTTTGTCTTTTTATATTTTGTATTTGTATTTTATTTACATTATATAAACTGCATTAAAACTAAGCAGAACAATAACCAGGTGTTCACCCTCACACCTCTTACCTCATGACCTCTGTCAGTCCCAGCCGGCATAATGTTCTCATTCAAATTTATTACAGAATATTTTTTTGTTGCTGTTGCAAAAACTACCTTAAGTAGCTAAGTAGATTTTTCATTTAAAGAAATGCACACATTTATTAGTCTAGAATGCTTGATCAAAAGACACAGCAAAGGCTGAAATACAGCCCAAAACTAAAAAAAGATTTTCATATATGCTATGCAGTTTTCAGAACAATCGGTAATCTCTACACTGAAATGTTGGCAGCAGAAAAGTATTCAAACCTCAAATACATTTACAGTATAATGTAACAATACACTGATGTTTCAAATAAGTGCTACTCCTGTGATCTTTCCATTCATCAATGAATCTCAAAAAAAAAATCCTTTCACAAAAATATTAAGCAGCACAAATGTTTTTTAGCATTGCTAATAACAGAACACCATTAGTTCATATTAGTTACTGTATTTACTAACATAGCACACAGTACATTAACTGATGTAAACAAGCATACATTTGGATTTTAATATCATATTAGTAAATGTGTAATACTAAACCCACGATCAATAAATGCTGTACAAGTAGTGTTCATTTTTAGTTCATGTTCGTAAAAGCATCTAATAAATGCATAACTAATGAAAACCTATTGTAAAGTCCGACTTACAAAAATTAATAGAATATATATTTCAATATTCCATAGACATCTTTTCATATATTCCATATCAATGAAACATTTCTTAAAACAATGTACCCTGACTACTTCAGGATGTAGTCTTGATTATTAGTTGTTTTACTTTGTCACTAAATGAAGTAGGCAGTTATGATTTTAGCAATGAAAACAAGGAAGAAAAATGTTTACAGCCTTTGGCTTTAAACATCATTCAGAAACGTGACAGAGCTGAGCCAGTAACGTGACTGAAATCTATGCATGCTCTGATCTAATGAATCATCTATTCTAATTATCTATTCTAATCTAATCAGCACTCATCTAATGAATGAACAGTGCAATGCAACAAAAGGTAATGTTGTCTTTTTCCATCCTCTATATTACATGCAGATGTAGTCACTGTTAGTATTTATTAATATCCGAGGTATCTTATCTTTGTCTTGTCTTAATCATAGAAATAAAAAAGTCGTCAACTAAACATTTTCACTAAACTAAACATCCTTATTTCCATTGACAAAATTAGCACTGTTGGTAAGGATCACAAATGAAATAACTTTATATTCACATGGACATCACAATATACAACTTTACTTTAGAAACTTCATTTTAAAGAAGGCAATAATTTACTGTCACTGAGTGAATCATTTGTAATCATATCATCCTTAAAGGTAGCTGTAATCTTATTCTTTTGGAATTTAATGACATAATTCAGAGACCGTCAAGTGTGTCAGCAGGTTCTCCTCACCTTCCTTTGGTTCCGATGCAGCAGGGTCGACCAGTGATGACACAGTCGATGTGTGGCAGGTTAGTGTGATTCCCTGTGCTGTACCTGGTGCATATCTGACAAGGACAAAAGAGAACAATATATAATTTTACCTCCATAAAATGATAACACATATATTTGATATAATGATGTTTCTGCTGCCTTCATCTGTTATCCTGTTTGAGGAAATCACATTTAAATTTCGCAAAGAACTAAAGTTTAAAGGTATTGAGATATATTCACATAATTACATGTTAACCTGGCCTCACGGTGGCGCAGTGGGTAGCACAATCGCCTCACAACAAGCCTCAGTTGGCATTTCTGTGTGGAGTTTGCATGTTCTCCCCATGTTGGTGTGGGTTTCCTCCGGGTGCTCCGGTTTCCCCCACAAGTCCAAAGACATGTGCTATAGGTGAATTGGGTAAGCTAAATTGTCTGTAGTGTATGTGTGTGAATGAGTGTGTGTGGATGTTTCCCAGTGATGGGTTGCAGCTGGAAGGGCATCCGCTGCGTAAAACATATGGTGGATAAGTTTGGCGGTTCATTCCGCTGTGGCGACCCCAGATTAATAAAGGGACTAAGCCGAAAAGAAAACGAACGAACGAACATGTTAACCTTGTAATGAGGTGCTATATAGATTATGGTGATGTAAATGTATGACATTTTGGATGACAGTGTTTAATTTTACTAAAATTTAAATCTGAATATTTAAAGGGATGGTCTAGATGGATGTTAATGTTTCCCACATTCTTCAAAATATCTTATTTTGTGTTCAACAGAAAAAAGAAACTTAGAAACCTCTTGAGGGTGACTAAATGGTGAGATGATTTTAATTTCAGGGTGGACTATCCAATAAATTTTAAGAGATCCTTCTGATCATCCTTCACTTGTCACATACCGGTTTGACTTTCTTTCTTCTGCTGAACACAAAAGAAGTTATTTAGAAAAGTGTTGAAAACCGGTAACCATTGACTTCCATAGTATTTGTTTTTCCAACTATGGAAATCAATGGTTAGCGCTTTCTAACATTCTTCAAAATATCTTTTTATGTTCAACAGAATAAAGAAACTCAAAAATATTTAGCACTACTTAAAGGTGAGTATATAGAGAGTAAATTTTCATTTTTGGGTAAACTAAGCTTTTAAATTAACAAAGAAATGTGGTTTCTACAACGTTCACTCACAATTCTACCTTTCAACTACATCTGCAATGAGAATTACTGATAACAACTTATATAAACATTGTGATCAATTCTTGGCCATATTTCAAAGCTCTAGTATAGCAACATAAAAATGAAGCTCTAATATTACAGTGCTCAGCATAAATGAGTACACCCGTTTTGAAAATATATTTTTTTAATCTATTTTACAGTGAATATAGATCATATATTCTGCTGCATTTTAGCAAAACAGTTTTATTAATTAAAGTAAGAATGTGGTCACCTAGCATCATTAGGAATACAAAGACAATACATTTAAATTCAAACAAAATATTGCAAAAAACAAAACAAAAACAATAACAAAGTTCAACTAAATTTTATTTGTTTTATTTCTCTTTATTAAAATGTAATGTAATGTTTTCCCCTAACATAGCAATTTGAACCGTTATCTAATTTTGATTAGATTAGTTACTGCACTGCACATATTGCGGTCATACTGATCACTGTTTCACACTCACCGGCCACTTGCTGATGTCATCAGGCCACACATGAGGAGAAACAGAGGCAGGCTCCAGACAAATCCTAACATTATTAATACAAAAAATAACTTTTCATTCAACAGAAGATGAGGATAGCTTAAAAAATAGTAAAGAGGATTATAAATGTACCTGGGGTCTTGATGGCACACGGAGCCAGACTGACGCACTTTATCTCCTAGAACTGGAGCACTTGGGTGCTGAGGCCACTTTACCCATAATGCCAGAGTGCTCTGAGAACATTATGAGGACGTTTGGTTAAAAATAGCTGAAGTGGACTTATTTATGACATATACGTGTATACGTGATGTGAAAGAAGGAACTGACTGAACACTCCTCCTGAGAGGTCTGAACGCAGCCGGACTGGTCATTACGGACGCAGCAGGCCGAGTGTTTCTCGCTGGCCTTCTTCTGCTGGATGAGCTGGTGAACTTCCTGATCCTGACGCATGCAGGGAGAAAATTTAGCCCCCAGGTGAATCAGCGCCTCCTGCAGGACACAAACAACAACTGACTGTAGAATTTTGTCCTTTGTACAGTATATACACAAAGTGTTCAGCATAAGTAAGTACACCCCTCATAGATCTCTCTTTTAAATTAATATTTTCTATAAGATGCTTCGAAATAATATATTTGTGCACATACATTAAATATGTCAGTACCAAAGCCCAAACTGAAACAAATCTAACAACAACAACTGGAAGATCAGTCAAAAAATTATCCAAATTGTAAATTATTATTATTATTATTATTATTATTATTATTATTATTATTGCAATACCTCTATTGAATTTAAATGTGTTGTCTTTCTATTCCTAAAAAATGTTTGGTGACAAAACTCTTATGGTAATGAATATAACAGTTTTTAAATGCCATCAAAAAATCTATATTAATTATATTAATAATACATTATTGCCTATATAAACTTAGAAATTAATAAAAAAAAAAATTCAAAACTTTTTAAAAGCCTATTTTAGTTTTAGCAATTAGTTTTTTGTTTTTGGCTTTTATAATTCTAGATTTGTTTATTCATTCATTTTCATTTCGGCTTAGTCCCTTTATTAATCTGGGGTCGCCACAGCGGAATAAACCGCCGATTTGTTTATATACATTTAGAAATAAAATTTCAGCAGCACATTCAATTTATTATCTCTATTTGTTATCATTAGTTAACATGAATTTACACAAATTAAAATGTAAACATTAACTGATGCATTATTAAAATCAATTTGTTTGTTAACTTTAATTTAATTATTAAATAAAAGTTATTGGGCAACAAGGTGGCTCAGTGATTAGCACTGTCGCCTCACAGCAAGAAGGTTGCTCGTCCGAGTCCCGCCTGGGCCAGTTGACATTTCTGTGTGGAGTTTGCATGTTCTCCCCGTGTTTGCGTGGGTTTCCTCCGGGTGCTTCGGTTTCTTTCACAGTCCAAAGACATGCGCTATAGGTGAATTGAATAAACTAAATTGGCCGTAGTGTGTGAATGATTGTGTATGGATGTTTCTTAGTACTGGGTTGCAGCTGGAAGGGCATCCGCTGTGTAAAACATATGCTGGATAAGTTGGCGGTTCATTCCACTGTGGCAACCCCTGATGAATAAAGGGACAAAGCCGAAGGAAAATGAATAAATGAATAAAAGTTATTTACATTTTTTTAACTAATAATTATTTAATGGACCTGAGCTAACATGCGCAAACAATAAAGGGTTTTGTTGCGTTTTATTTTCTAACTTTAATATGATGAGAAAAAACTGTAATAAGTGACATACTCCTTTGCTTAATTTGTTAGTTAGTCATTTCTGTATTAGTTAATGCCTTGATTAATGTTTTCTAATTCTGGGACTTTATTATACAACTGTCAGCGTTGATGAGGGGAATAAATAATGAGGGAGGAATAAAGAAACTCATAAAGCTTTGGAAACACTTAAGGGTGAGTAAATATTGAGTAAATTACCATTTTTTGGTTGACCTATCCCATTAAGCGCTTTAGATATATTTACCGAGCTTGGTCCAACCCAGAAGTTCTCTTGCTGCATGAATCTGACGTTCTCATAAACTCCTTTGTTTCGTAAGACCTAAAATCAAATGACGTAACAGGTTATATACCACATTAAACACAAGCACGGTGTAACAAAGCCAAATGAACATAGTTTTGCTTACAGAATCAACAGTCTCGTGTTGTGAAAAGCCCACTGGTGCAATGCCATAAATGGAGACCGCAAGTACGGTAATCAACAGATGAACAAAGGTGATCCAATATGTGAAGAAAGGCCTGTAGGATAAAAAAAAAAAAAAACAACTAATTCATCACACTGTATAGACATCTAGAATTAAAGTACATTTTTACACATATATTAAATGTACTCATCCTCCACTTGTTCTAAACCTGTTTGAGCTTCTTTCTCCTGTTGAACACAAAAATATATACTGAAGAATGTTGAAAACAAAAAAAAAAAAAACAGCCATTGGCTTCCATAGTATTTTTTGTTCCTTCTATGGATGTGAATGATTCCAACACTCTTCAAAATATCTTGTTCTGTGTTCAACAGAAAAAACTAATTCATAAAAGTTTTGAAGTAACTGAGTGAGAGGAAATTTTCATTCTCAAATTGCAAATTGAATTGCGATTACATTGTACAATTGCGCTTATAATGTTATCACAATGGTCAAGGTCTGAAAGAGCTCCAGCAACACTGTGGTAAATACCTGTGGTCGTTCATGTCTTCGATCTGTTTCTTCACGTAGCTGTCAATGCGTTTGCGATAGGTGCGGTTGGTCAGTTTGCCCACCATGCCAAGACCATAAGGACGTTTTTCCTTGGCAAAGAGTTTCTTAACAGGCACAGTAATGCGCTGACCACGCCGCTGCCCGGTCACACTCACCACCTCCTGCCGTAAGCGCACTTTAGGCTGAACCAGAGCACCATCCTTTCCCTTACGCCAACCCCTCTCCAGAGGCCTGAGACAGATGGAGAGACACAGAAATTATTAATCACAAAACCTCTTAAAGGGATAGTTCACCCCAAAATAAAAAAAAACCCTCTTTATTTACTCACACTTTAAACTAAAAAAAAGAAGATTTAATTAAAGGGTCAATTCTTCCAAAAATTTTATTTTGCCCACCATTTACTCACACTCAAGTGGTTCAAAACTTTTTTCTGTTGAAAACAAAACTAGATATTCTGAAGAGTGTTAAAAAAAAAGCAGTCATTGGCATCCGTAGTAGGAACAAAAAATGCTATGGAAGTCAATGGACATTTTTTCCAACATTATTCAGTATATCTTTCTTTGTGGTCAACAGAAGACTTGGTTTGAAACAAGTGGAGGATGAGCAAATGGTGAAAGAATGGTCATTTTTTTGGGTCAACTACACCTTAAAGGCTCATAACTTGTGGTTTAACAAGAAAATCTTGAAAACGGATGGGGGCAAAACTGAAATTTTTCCAACAATGTTGATATCACAAAAGCTAGCTCTGAAATTTGTGAAGGGTCAAGAATAGTAAAGAGAACTCCTAAATCCCACAAACTGTTATCCATCATCTATCTGTTATCTTTACTTCAGATAAAGAGAGTTATTTATTTGCACCATTTCACATTTTTGTCACATCATTTTTTTTTATTTGTAGGTTATCGCCAAAACATTTTGATCGCCCCCTGGTGGCTGGCTGGGGTCATAATTTAACAGTAACTCCATTTCTTGGATTAAACGTATTTTGTTTACATCTGCATGTTTTACTATCAGGTATGATTATTCTACTATGTTAAAAAGCAGTTTATACGCATACTGTAAAAATATATACGTACATTTACTCTTAGCAGATGCTTTTATCCAAAGAAACTTACATCTGAGAATATTAGAAGCAATTCAGGTAACCAGCGAGCAGCAATATCACTGTGCATAATTAATAAGCACGCCTACATTGTCCATAGTAATGAAGTCAATCCCATCCTTAATCTTATCTTGGTGCTTATCTCCATTTGTTGAAAGTTTGTCTCAGCAGGACTTAGTAAAGAAAAAACTCTTGGTGAAAAATGTTACTGCTATTTAGGAGAACTCTGAGTGGTAAGATAAAATGTTTTGTGAATAAATGGGCCTAGATTTTTAAATATGCAGTCTATTTAAATTTTAATAATAATATCATCATAAACTGACAGCATCAGATGGCTCCGCTCTAGCTCAGTTTTCTCCAGGGCACTGCCTGTCAGGTCCCGCTCATCTCCGGCTCGACTGGCATCGGTTTCTTTAATGGCAGCTTCAGAAGGCGACTCAAACACCTCGTCTGCGTATGTGGACAGCTCTTCGTGGGTAACCCCATCCTAAATGGACAAAATGGCTAATTAACTTCTACTTTATTCACATTACTGTCTAATATACAATATTAGACAGTATTATATTCCTATATAATATAGAAATATGGTCACTTTGTATCAACTCAAATTTTTGATATTGTTAGTATTATTTTTTAAAGGCAAACAAACATTATTGATGAAAGGCAAAATATTAAAAGGCATGGATGGATATTTACTGAAAAATACACTACTTTGTAGAAGATGTCTAATCCTAGTTCACCTGAGATTTGGAGCCAAATCGAAGAGAAGTAAAATGATTTAGAAAGATGGCAGCACCATCATGTTAATTTTGCAGAGAAATTGGAAGCTCTACTAGTACAATCTATGTTGTATTACCAATGGTGATAGATTATAAATTGGAAAAATCTTTTTTTGTGTTGTTTTTTTCCCCAGAAGCTGTATGCCTTTAAGTCAAGTATTGCAGATATCATATATTTTTATTTATTTTGGTTTTCAACAAACTCTTCTTCTGTGTTCCTTATTTGTATGGCCCAATTTCATAGATATTGATATCTCAGTATGGCTCCATGAGCAAATTGTTAAATTGCACTCACTGTCAGTGGTCAAAATTGTATGTGGCTAATGTGGACATCATGTCCCATTGATCTCAATATCTCAAGGAATTAATTTTATAATTACTTGAACATTGAGATTTTGAAAGGAAGGTTCACTAAAAACAGTATCTTTATTACTTTTCGAGTTACAGGAACACAAATTTTGGAAATAAATTATATTTGTGGAACTTAATTGTTTTGAAGTATTTGAATGTACATTATAGTTTAAACATTATTTGTTTTTCGGGCATTCACATTTTAGGCAATTTTGTTAAAAAAAAAACGAAATACAATTAAAGATATCTTTAATATGTCTTGAGCTACAGGTGACGCAAAGGAAAAAAAATAAAGAAATAAAGAAACACAACCAATCAATGACAAAGTTTGGGCAGGACTATGTCTATATTTGATATAGAGCTTGATGATGGAGTAGCTCATTTTATATTTTAGCTTAAAAATACACAGTACTTTTTTGCTTCATCAGATTATGCAATGACTTTAACAAAATAGCTCAATAATCTGTACATATCCCAACCTCTGGGTGGCAGCATTGTAATGGTCTGGGCTGTAAACCACAGCAGTTTTTGCAGTCAGACTGACCTTGGCAAAGAAAGAGGTGTCCAGTTCATCAGGGAAATCCACAGTGTCCTCATCCAGGAAACTGGCAGCGGCAAAACTGCGCCTCGGCAATCGACGAACAGCCCCGTCCCGCAGAGAACGTCCCTAAAACCACCAACACTCACCATTATAATCTTCACCATTATCCTCATCAAGAGCATCCAGTTTAACACTACACCAAATCTTCATATAACGAACACAATATATGTGATATTATTGATCACCTACACATCACAAATGATGGCAGAGATTGGAACCAAGCAGAGGATTATTACCTCAACCTGCTCCAGAATATTCTCATGGACTAACAGCTGAACATTCCAGTGGATTTATCATTGCCATCTGTTACCGTTGTGCCCAGCCTATAGCCTGGTCATCTGAAACTGGGCCAAATCTGGGCCAACAAGTCAAGCCAGAGATAAACATTTACATAACAGATTATGGGGAGGGGGGAGGTAATATTTGTTTATTACAATCTTTTACAAGGACGTCAAAGTGAGCCTCCGAAGTAATCTATGATAATCACCATGGCTGGGATCTTGTTCCAGTGGCATTCACGTCATATTGAGGCACTCAAGCTCAGAGGAGATTTCGGAATTTTAAGGAATGATTATTGACTCGAATCAAAAGGTGATTTTTTTTTCTAGCAATTGTCTGAAATGAGTGGGTCGCTTTATCCTGTTGTTTGTTCCTGTCTGGGAACTTGTTTTTTTCATGTCTGGGGGATGATAATAAAATCAGAGCATGACTTCCCCCGGAAATCTGATAAATGAAATTTCATTTCTGTCTTAATAAAGAAGACCATATACAATAGTACATCCAGTGATTGTCAATGTTGTTCTAGTTCTACTTGTTCTAATAGTGGCTGTGATATTTGCTCTTGTATTTCTGTTGGAGTTATGATGCTGCTCCTCGTTTTTTTACTTTTTTAATATCAGAGGCTGATTTATTTTCTCTCTTTTTTTTTTTTACTTTCTTTATTGTTTTTTTTTTACATTCAAATACAATGACTTACAAATTCCGACCTACAAATATTTACACAACAATTGACAATAAAAGATACCATACACAAACAATACATAAGAAAGTAAAATAATAATAGATAAATACAATAAGTCAATAATTATTTAATCATGATTTATTTTTTGATGACAGATTCTAGGTTCTAATATGAATGTACTTCAATAAAAGTAGCTGTTTCTCAATTCTCAATTCAAAATTTAGATAAAAGGTACTGCTCGCTCACACACACACGCACACACCCACACACGCACACACGCACACACGCACACACGCACACACGCACACACGCACACACACACACACACACACACACACACACACACACAAAAGAAAGTTCTGTCATTGTTTACTCGCACTTAAACTGAATGTTGGAAAACGGAAACCATTGACTTCCATTGTAGGAAAAACAACTACTATGTAAGTCAATGGTTACCGGTTTTCAAAATTTTTCTGAATATCTCCTTTGTGTTCAACAAATGTGTTTTATATATTTATTTATTTAATTACATGGGGCCTCACGGTGGCGCAGTGGATAGCACGTTCGCCTCACAGCAAGAAGGTCGCTGGTTCGAGCCTCGGCTGGGTCAGTTGGTGTTTCTGTGTGGAGTTTGCATGTTCTCCCCGTGTTGGCGTGGGTTTCCTCCGGGTGCTCCGGTTTCCCCCACAAGTCCAAAGACATGCGGTATAGGTGAATTGGGTAAGCTAAATTGTCCGTAGTGTATGAGTGTGAATGGGTGTGTATGGATGTTTCCCAGAGATGGGTTGCAGCTGGAAGGGCATCCGCTGCGCAAAACATATGCTGGATAAGTTGGCAGTTCATTCTGCTGTGGCAACCCCAGATAAATAAAGGGACTAAGCCGAAATGAAAATGAATGAATGATTATTTAATTACAGCCAAATTAAAAGAAATCAGACTTTCTCCAGAAGAAAAATGTTCTAGAGCACGCTGTGAAAAATGTCTTTGCTTTGGTAAACAGCACTTGAAAACTGTAATGTTTGAAACCCCTGCTATAGACCAATACACAGTTTTAATGCAAGATGTTTAACTCATGGTCTTACCTTGACCAGAGCAGCGGCAGCTCTGAAGCCCATCTTGGCGACAGACTCGCGTTTGCGTCTGCGGGGAGGCCGGTTGAAGCCGGAGCGGGAGCTGGTAAAGGAGCACAGGGAAGCAGCGCAGGGGGTGATGGGGGTCTGAGGTGCACTCACACCGTCCACCTCATCCACATTACGGAATGCTCGACCTCGAGCCAGCGGGTCTACGATCTGCAGAGACCACAAAAAGCATAAACAGCATGTCATGATAATGCCATTGTAAACCTTAAGCTCCTCATATAGTCCATCAGCCACGGTAAACATTACAAGGGCACATGAACTACAAATAATATTGTGCAAGGATAAATACTCCAGTATTCTATAAAAACAAACAAGAATTCTGAATTTGGATTTCATGTTGAATTTAAAGCAGGAAATGTAATATTTTACAAATTATAATATATATATCACAGTGGCGCAGTGGGTAGTACGTTCGCCTCACAGCAAGAAGGTCGCTGGTCGCTGGTTCGAGCCTCGCCTGGGTCAGTTGGCGTTTCTGTGTGGAGTTTGCATGTTCTCCCTGTGTTGGCGTGGGTTTCCTCCGGGTGCTCCGGTTTCCCCCACAAGTCCAAAGACATGCGGTATAGGTGAATTGGGTAAGCTAAATTGTCCGTAGTGTACGAGTGTGAATAGGTGTGTATGGATGTTTCCCAGAGATGGGTTGCAGCTGGAAGGGCATCCGCTGCGTAAAAGATATGCTGGATAAGTTGGCGGTTCATTCCGCTGTGGTGACCCCAGATTAATAAAGGGACTAAGCCGAAATGAAAATGAATGAATGAATGAATGAATATTAAATGAATAGTTCTGCCATAAATTTAATTATTTTAAGTAACACTTTATTTTAAGGTGTCCTTGCTACACATGGTTTGTGTACTTACTATAGTTATTATAATTACATGCAACTAACCCTAAACCTAACCTGCATCCTAAACATACAGTAAGTACATGTAATTAATAATGGTATGCAGTAGTTAAATGAATAGTTACACTGTAGTAGTGTCCCAGTGACAGTTTTGTACCTTTGTGCTTTCACACCTGTAGTACGTTTCCTTTGGTCCAGACTCAAGACCAAGGTTAATTATGATGCATTGTAGAATTTTGGTTCTGTTTCACACCAGACCAACTGCTCTGAACTAAACCAGTTGAAATGAACTAAAAAGCACATGAACCACATCAGCCTTTGGCTATAGACAAATTTCCTGAACTGCATTTTGATTGGTCAGAATTAACGCATGGGAAACTCATATCCACAACACACAGAAGTAAACAAAGAGCTGAGAAAAAGTCAGCAGGCAGTATGGACATCCTCAAAACTCCTCGTTTATCCAAGTGTCAAAAAAAGTTCTCATCCTCATCCCAGAATGCACGTTGCAGCTGACAACGGCAGCTGGTTTAAACCAAAATATATGCTTGCTTGGTGTGCTTTTGGTGGGCACCAGAGTATTTCACACCTGCCCAACTGAACCGCTAAAAAACAAACTTCGGTCATTTAAACTAATCTAAATGAGGCAGGTGTGAAAGCACCCTCCAATTTTAGAAACAATGTTGTTTCCCTGATTTCTAAGAAGTGTGCCTCATACATTCTTCTGAAAAGTGAAGCCAAACCATTTTTCATCCCCCTGGTGGTTTGCTGGGGGGAAGAATTAGCAATATTATTTATGTATATTAATTATGCCCTTTCCAAGTAAACAAATTGTAGCACAAACATTTAAACATGAGCCAAACCAAAACCTCATTAAACTTCAAATTAATATTCATAAATATAGTCAAGCCCAAAATTATTCACATCCCACAGGTATGAATAATTTCGAGCTTGACTGTATAACATTCCGCTATTGTAGGTTTCAATCAAGTTTGATTTTATTGTTATTTAACTCCATAAAAGCAAAGTGTGGTGTCAGTATTATGTGCTTGTGGGTAGATCATGCTCAGCACAATACAGATTCAGGGTCCAAAACGATGTCACCGATATCATCATTCAAAACATGACCTCAACCTCAAACCTGAGACATGGCTTCATTTTTCCACAGTAGAAAGAAACGAAGAAATGCCAGCGATCTTTTTGATTTTATAGCTTATGGTTTCAAATAGAATAGTTTAAGCAAAGAAGTGTATGTGTTCAACTTACCCTCTGCATGCCATGCTGTGCGGGTGGGACATATAGAGGCGGAGGGGTCTCGGTGCTGGTCATGGAGAGATTGTCTTGGCTGGGGAGGTCCATCTCTCGGATCACCTGGGGCTTCAGTTTGCCGTAGCGCTGGGTGCAGTGCCGCAAACTCTTCCGCTGCCATTTCTGGGTGGCATCCAAATCATTGCTGACACCAAACCAGTCTGCGGTGCCCCTGTAGTCACATCAGTATTTATTATACACTGTAAAAAAAATGTTGGGTTCCACACAATCAATTTGTGTTGGGACAACATAAAGGAATTAAGTTAACTTATTAGTTTTACAAATTTAAGTGGACTGTACATAAAACAATTAAGTTGATTAAAAAAAACTCAATAATTGTGTAGTTTCAGCTTATATTAAGTGGTTTGAACAAACGTGAAAAGTACAATGTTTTTTATCACACTAATTATACAAAGGCATAGGCCTCAAAAGAGAATGGAAAAAAAAAGATCAAATCCTCTTGGGTAAACGAAGAGAAATCTGAAGATATGGAAAAAGAAATACTTGAGACAACCAACATATCTGAGAATGATTGCAACATGTGAATACACTCTTTCTGCAAAATCTACTGGATTCTTTTGATTTTAAAATAATACAATTTTTTTGTCATCTTTGCCTTTAATTAAAGAATTAATCAATTATTACAACTCAGAACAATGTTTTGTCTAATTTGTACATTTTGTGGCAATAGCAGTGTAATAAGTTGGATAGAGTAGTAAATATTGTTACCATAGAAAAAAACCTGTTATCGTGGAATACAGCATGACAGGTTTTTTGTTGTATAAAACCGAAGGGCTTTTCTCCACCAAAACGACCACCTTGATCTTAATGCACTGTGAGTTAATCTGAACTTACAATGATCAACTGCGCTTTCATTTAGTAATGTTAACAAAGATAAATAAATATTTAAATAATTGTTTTTTTTATTGTTTGTTCATTTTTGTAAATAAATTAACAGTAATTATATGTGCCATATTGTAAAGTGTTTAGATATGTTGACAGTGGAAACGCAAGCCTGATCAGTGTGACCTGTACCGAATTGCACTGTACTTTACTGTACAGCTCAGAAGGCTTAATAGTGCCAAGCAAAATGTCTTAACATCTTGTAGAATTTTGCTTCTCAAGAAACTGTGTTCTACTTGAATGATGTTAAGAGTCTAGAAAAAAAGACACAAATACATTAGTGCATACCCCTTTTAAACACAATTCAGAACAGAGTAAGCACATCTTTTTAAAGTGTTTGAAGTTTGTGTAAATGCTGGCCATACGGTGAGGACATCGCAGTGTTTAGAGAAAAAGACACATAGTAATAACAGAGTCAGCTGTGCATCATTACAAGGGAGGCCAACTGAAGGGGAGTCACCACCTTAATGCCACTCTTTTTGGACAACCAGGAGATACAAGTAAATTACTGTTTTGCCATCCACTGTATAACTGAACAAACTTCTCTATTATACATATAATCTTAAATATGAATGTTCCAAATGTTATTAGCAAATTACTAATATAACCAGACACATTAAGATCTGTATCTGTAAACCAAAACAGACCATAAACCAAAGTAATTCAGAAACGTCCGAAGAAGAAAACCAAAGAACATTCTCCACTTCACAAAAACAAGCTTGGCAATAAATTAAAATGATTAAATAATTCACTGGCCTCATCCACGGCATCATATTTTCTTATACTGCGTAAACCCTAAAATAAATAAGCTGTTTCAACAACAAACACACATTCTTAAAGGGATAGTTCACCCAAAAATGAAAATTTGGTTATCATTTACTTATTTATTTTCTTTTATTAAACACAAAATTGAATAAATAATGTAACAAGATAATACACATTTTCAGAGAAAATTATGAGCTATTAATGCTTGAAATGAGTGAAATAAGTATTTTATTGAGACAATCTATAAACTAAACTAAATGTATTAAAATAAAATTAAATTAAAAAGCACAAATAAAAAAATAGATGCTCCTCACACATAAAGACACTGTGCAACATTAAAAAGCTCCACTAGCCTACCTGTCTAACTCATCCCAGGAGGCAAGAAAGGTCATTTCGAAGACTGAGGGGCAACACAACCTCTCACATAAAGAGATATATTTCCTTGTTCTTCATTCTAGCCCCCAACATCACATAAAAATCAGACAGATAAATGATGCCAGAGCTCAGGCAGAAAACCAGCTCCAAATCCAAGTAAGTCCAAAGGATTGAGACTTGCTTAAACATTCAAACACATCCTTAATGTGTCTGAGACATCCAGCAGTGATTCACTGATATCCACTTTAGTCTTGCCGCCTACTCAGACGATACTCAGTGTTTGAAGATTGTGTGTAAACATGCTGTAAAATACCAGCTCATCTGACTATGAGAGAGAGAGAGAGAGAGAGAGAGAGAGAGAGAGAGAGAGAGAGAGAGAGAGAGAGAGAGAGAGAGAGAGAGAGAGAGAGATTATGCGCATTTAGAAACGACCCGTCAAATTTTGGAAACACATAAAAATGAGTGACCCCAACTCATTTTAAAGCCTTCAAAAACCAAGAAATGGACATTGAAAAAAGCCCCCTGATTCAGACGGTCCAACACAATGAATATGACTAACAGCAGGCAGCATCTGGACACGGACATGCTCATCCACAGAACTAAGCCCAATCAAATGATAAATGCACAAAAAGAAGAGTGTCTGATTTACTGGAATGAAGCAGCAGGAAAACAAAGTAAACTTAAATGTTATTTAGACCTAAATAGAGATTATACCCCAGCAACATATCTGAGTGCAGTAAAGGACAATAAATTAAGAACAACAATGACCAAATACAGAAAGTGCTCACAGTCTGAGTCTGGGCCGATACAGACAGAACTGGCAACCCAGAGAGAGTCGCATCTGCCCACACTGTGCCGAGGCAGAGGTGGAGACGGAGGAACACTTCCTCACCCGCTGCACAAACTATCAGCACATCAGAGAAATATTCTACCCCAAACTCCAGAGCATTTACCCTAAACTCACTGAGTTAGACAATAAAACACAACTGCAATATTTACTAGGGGAGAAAACTGACTGTATCCTTCTACCGGCACAAAACATTATTGCATGTCACAGAGAGAGAGAGGAGACCAATAAAAACATCAGTGATGCACTTGCAAACACACACGCACACGCAGATTATAAAATATACTGATTATTATTGTTTTTATTACTGTTTTATCCTAGAATGTTGATTATTGAATGTACAGTTTATTCTGATCTATTTTTTATTGATATATATGAATAATGTGATATATTGAATAATAATATGATATATTGAATAATATGATATATTATTTATACTTTTTATTTAATTGTTATATATAAATTTTTATAGAGAGAGAGAGAGAGAGAGAGAGAGAGAGAGAGAGAGAGAGAGAGAGAGAGAGAGAGTAACAGAAAGAGAAAGACAAAAAGAAAGAGAAAGAGAGAGAGAATTCCATTTGAATGAAAGGTCATGCTCCACTTGAGCTCCTAAAACGCAACAATTTTTTTCAACTCTAGAAGGAACCAATCCAGACAAAATCTACATAAAAGTGAAGATAAACTGGATACAAACAGATACATTGAAGACAAATATAAAAAGGATAAGAAAATAACTGACAATAAGTATCTGGAAACATCTAGGAGAACAACAACACATCAAAGAAGAAATCATCTAAGAACAAGCTCTTTAATCAGCAATAAGGCAAGACAAAATCAGACTAAACTACACTATAGTGATGATACATTGAAGATAAAAGCAAAAAAGGATAACATAACTGACCATCGGATTTAAATATAAACAACTAAGAAGCAGCATTATTGTGAATATCAAGGAGCATCCAGTAAGAGAAATCATCTCAGAACAAGCTTCAATCAACAAAAAGGGTAAACAAAACCTCAAATTAAAGCCAAATTATTGACATATCAGTGAGTGAGAGAGTGACAATTAATAATGGCAGCAACAGCAGCAGCAGCAGCAGCAGCAGCAGCAGCAGCAGGATCCTCCATGTCCCTCCCCCACAGCCAAACCATCACATACCCACACAGAGTGAAGAGTGCGAAGGACAGGAAGATATACAAACACCAGCTGCTCAGGACACACCCCGAGACCCTAATGGCCAACTTTTTCAAAAAAGGAGACACATCCACCATCACTAATCTGCTGCTCTATACAGAAAATGGCATTGCTTGGCATAAAGCTATCTGTCTCTATTACAAGAACTTTAAAAAACACGGCATCTGTAATGGAAGACAAATTCAAATTCATGATGAAGAAAGTGACACCACCTTTTTAACCATAAATGTTTCAGAGAAATCTCTGTTAAAGATAACTTTAATGAGATAAAATCACTGGCTGAGCCGGAGAGACAACCAGAGAGAGCAGACAGCAGTGCTAAAGGCAGGAGCTCCAGGCTGGAGCTGGACCTGGAGATGGAGGAGCCCGTCCTGGACTGTGATGCCCAGCTGGAATAGTTGGTCACTCAAATACGCAACAGCCTGTCTCTACAAGAGGTGGAGCTGGTGAAGCTCCGAGAACTGGTGCTCTCACAGACAACATCTAACAAACGCCTTCAACAACTAGAAAACAAACTGCAGCAGCTCACACGAGAATATAAAGATAGTGTTGAAGAACTGAGAGGAGAAATAAAAAAAGTTACAACAGGACAAAAACACCTTAAACACTGAGCTGACAACTGTAAAAGAAGAATTGATCCACAGAGAGAAAGAAATACAAAGCCTGAGAGAACACACAGAAACCCTCACACAGCCTACAACGAGCACCACCCAGACACCACCTGAGACGAACACACAGAGAGCAGACACACATGAGTCCAAACATCCCCAAGATCAGGAGAACACATCCATAAAGGCAGAAATAGTTATTTTAATGGACTCAAACGGCAAATACATCAATGAGAAACAGCTATTCCCCAGTCACAAAACATTAAAATGCTGGTGCCCAAACACAGCTAGTGCCCTTGCTCAGCTGGACAAAGAGGAACTTGGTAATCCCAGCCATATCATCATACAAGTGGGGACAAATGACGTGAAGGCACAACAAGAAAGTGTTGCGCAGTCCATTACACAAGTGGCAATTAAAGCAACAGAGATTTTACCATCTTCAAAAATAATCATCTCCAACGTTCTACCCAGAACTGATTTCCACCTGCGGACTATACAGAGAGTGAACACAGAGATCTCAAGTAGATGTGCAATGCGAATGTTTGGTATTTCAGCACATGACCCTACACTGGGCATTCACCATCTTCAAGACCACGTCCATCTGCATAGAGACAATGTTGCATGTGTTTGCTAAAAATCTTAAAGATGTTGCTCTTGGTCGTACCCCAGACAGTCCCTTAAAGAGCAAAAGAAAACTTCTCCATCCTCAATCTAAAACACACATTACTCCAGCATCACCACACAGTGCCTCTTACCCACATCCGGCTGAGCCCTATCCTGCATTTTGGAGAATCCACCAGCAGCACCCACACCATCAGCACCTACGTTCTGTGCCAGTGTACCACCACCCTAAGCATCCACGGCCTGTGCCAGTGCACCCACACCATCAGCACCCACGCACTGTGCCAGCAGAGCATCAGCACCAATGCCCTGTGCCCTGTGCCAGTGCACCCACACCCTCAGCAAAATGCCATGTGCCAGTGCACCCACGCCCTCAGCATCCACGCCCTGTCCCAGTGCATCCACACCCTCAGCATCCACGCCCTGTGCCAATGCACCCACACCCTGTGCCAGTGCGCCCACACGCACAGCATCCACGCTCTGTGCATCCACATGCTCAGCATCTACGCCCTGTGCCAGTGCACCCACGCCCTGTGCCAGCAGACCCTCAACATCCATGCCCTGTGACAGCACACGCACAGCCTCAGCATCCACGCCCTATATGTCAGTGCACCCACACCCTCAGTACCCACGCCCTCTGCCTCCACACCCTCAGCCAGCCCCACACCACCATCAACAACGGCAGACAGCTTGGACTCAGAGGAGCCCCTGTGATGTGTGGCAACACCTGGACAAAAGAGACGCCTGCTTTACAGCCCAACAGTCACAGACAAGAACAGGGAAAACTGAGCTACGCTGCAGTACTAAAACAACCAGTGGACCCACACAACACCAGTCTGAGAGACATCAAACACATGCTGAGTTAAATCTGCACACGGCTGATGGAATAGTTGTGAGTAAAATACTCAAAATTGTTTGTACTTTAGATAATCTTGATAATATAAATGACTGTATATGATATTTAGGTATTTTATGGTTTATATGGATTGGTTCTATTCTAAAGGAATGTTAAAATTGTTTGTTGACCAAATGAAACCACTGACGATCTCACTGTGGAATATTCAGGGTGTTAACTTATCCAGTCTTGGGTGTAAAGTCAACATCTTGGATTTTAAGAAAAGCATTTCAGACATAGACATCATAATACTCCAGGAAACATGGCGCAGAACTGATGAGGTCACTCGTTGTCCCCAGGATACAGAGAAATATCAATTTCATCTAAAAAACATGACAAAATTAAACATGGTGGAGATTCGGGGGGCACGATAATCTGGCACAAACTCGAAATCGATAAATACATTTATTCATTCATTTTCATTTCGGCTTAGTCCCTTTATTAATCTGGGGTCACCACAGTGGAATGAACCCCCCACTGTAACCCTCAGGCCTGCCCAAGTGCTAACCGCTTGGCAAGGAGCAGCAGGGGTGACGCACCCTAATGCTAGAGTGCGCAGCAACCTTAGTTGTGCAACAGTCAAGCCCTCGCAGTGAGGGCAAGAACTGTCCGCGAGCACCGCTTCAACATGCTGGACCCCCAAACATGTGATACAGTGCTCGTGCCTGTCATTCGGGGCGAGGAAACCACCGCATCTAGAAACGCACGCTCGGAACGACATCTTGAAAAAGATGCGCTGCTCGACTGCTCTTTTATTGCACCAGTGAAACGCCCAGGGGACGGGAAGTCCAGATTGACCACCGCTGTCGCGTCTTCTCCCACACTGGTGAGTAACAAGGTCTTTCACACTAGAAATCAGCTTAGCTGAAGGATTCTTAAGTCTCATGAGAGGGTCTGAAGCGAAAATTCTAATGCTCGCTTCTCAGAGGCCAGCTGATATAGCCCATTAATGGCTAATCACTGGGAGCTGTGGAGCTGAGCTCCGCCAATTCATTTGGCATTCATTGGCCCATTTTCTTACTCTTCAGAGTGATTGGTTGCCTGGCGTACTCCCATAGTCTGTTACCAGACACACGTTGAAGTTCCCATGATGGGGAACATAAATTACATATTTGATTATTTGGCAACGATATCTAATATTAAAACTACTAAAAAAACTTTTAAACAAAAACAGGAGAATGAAAAATGGTATGACTCTAATTGTAAAACACTAAGTAAAAACTTAAGACAACTAGGAAATAAAAAACACAGACAACCAGAGAATACAGATTTACGTCTTCAGTACTGCGAGGAGCTTAAAAAATATAAAAACACAATCAGAAAAAAGAAAGAGTACTTCCAAAACCAGCTTAAAACAATTGAAGAATCTGATGATTCAAGCAATTTCTGGGACAACTGGAACCTCCTTAATAAAAAGAAAAGTGAACAGCTAACAATACAAAATGGAGACACCTGGAAAAACCACTTTACAAAAACTGTTTACTAATATAAAGATGAGTACTGAACAATCACTTACATATAATAAATGAACCCATAGAGAGCAAATATTTGGCAAATACTAAAATTCGTTAGACTACCCAATAACAGAAAATGAGCTAATAGATAAAATACAAGTCCTACCAACAAAAAAAGGCAAGTGGTCCAGATGGTATCCTTAATGAAATGATTAAAAACATAAATCACACATTATATTTGGCTATAATGAAACTGTTCAATTTGGTTCTGAGTGTTGGTCATTTTCCTGACATATGGAATAAAGGATTAATAACGCCCATATTCAAAAGTGGAGACAAATAAGACCCTAACAACTACAGAGGCATCTGTCTGAGCAGTAATCTGGGGAAGCTGTTCTGCAGCATCATCAACACCAGACTCATAGGCTTCCTTACAGAGCACAATGTCCTCAGCAAAAGTCAGATTGGGTTTCTGCCAAATTACAGAACATCAGACCATATCTTCACCCTTCAATCTCTGATTGAAAAATACATCAATCAAAACAAAAACAAAAAATTTGCTTGCTTTGTAGATTTTCAGAAAGCATTTGATTCAATTTGGCATGAAGGTCTGCTGTCTAAACTTCTACAATCAGGTATTGGCAGTAAAACATATAACATTATATAAACAATGTATTCAAACAATCAGTGCACAATTAAAAATGGAAATAACCTAACAGAATTCTTCACTCAGGGGCGGGGTGTGAGACAGGGCTGTCCACTGTCACCAACCCTGTTCAATATTTACATCAATCAACTGGCAATGCTTCTAGAGCAAGCAGATATGCCGGGTCTCACACTGTACGGCTCCAGTGTAAAGTTCCTGCTGTTGTTAATCTTGTGCTTTTGTCACCAGCAGAAGAAGGTCTACAGCAGCAGCTGGATATCCTGTACAGCTTCTGTCAGACCTGGGCTCTGACCGTTAACCCAAAGAAAACCAAAACCTTAATATTCCAGAAAAAACCCAGATGTCAGGGAAAGAAACATAGCTCACCCTTGGTATGACAAAAGTTGAACCTGCCACAAGCTACACATACCTTGGGTTGAAAATAAGTCTTAATGGAAAACTAAATTTGGCTGTGAATGAACTGAAAGAGAAAGCAAGAAGTGCCTTTTACGCCATTAAAAAAAGTCAACACAAATAGAAATTCCAGTTTGAATCTGGCTTAAACCTTTCCAATCATTGGTTGAACCTATAGTGCTATATAGGAGTGAAGTGTGGGGTCCTCCCCTCAGTCATGAGTTTGATAAGTGGAATAAGAATAAAATTTCTAAGCCTACATGCAGAGTTTTGTAGGAGCACCCTACAGCACACCCAGCTATGCATGCAGGGCAGAATTAGGCCAGTATCCTACTCATGTGCATTGAGAAACGAGCCGTTAAATTTTGAAAACACATAAAAATGATTGACTCTTCCCTCAACCCTCAAAAACCAAGAAATTGACATTGAAAAAAGCCACCTGTTTTAGATGGTCTTGAAGCTTCAAAACACAAACCAACACAATGAATATGACTAACAGCAGGCAGCATCTGGACACGGAC
>CAIGQW010054063.1:8026034-8038477 GCA_903798125.1 Danio choprae | reverse complement strand
AAGAGAGAGAGAGAGAGAGAGAGAGAGAGAGAGAGAGAGAGAGAGAGAGAGAGAGACGTGCCGAAACATGAGGTGAGTGTGAGATCTGGGACTAAAAGACTCACTTTACACAATTCAACCAGGACCAATAACACACGACTCAAACAATAATGCAAGGGCTGGCTGGCCGGCCCCTGGAGCCCCAAGCAGAATAATCAAGCAGTTTCACAGACAGAGTTTATATTAAACTAGGATTAATCTAATTAGGTCATAACTCTTATAAACATGCCTCAGGAAAAAAAATATATTGAATCGATAGCCTGCCTTTTGGTCTTTTACATTTATTAAACTTTAATATACATATATTATAATAGTTTTAATAACTAATTTCTTTCGTCTTTGCCAAGATAATTTTAATAGTTATTTAGCAAGATTCTACTATTCCACTTAAATGGCAATTTAAGGTCTTAACTAGGTTAATTAGGTTATCCAGGCAAACTAGGTTAATCAGACAGGTAACCAGTACAACAGTGTTTGTTCTGTAGACAATTGAAAAAAAATCTAATAATATTGAAAAAGTATTTTTTTTAACTGCTTTAATTCCAGCTAAACTAAAATACATGTACATTTCTGGAGAAAGTCTTATAGGAAATACTGTGAAAACGTACTTGCTTTGTTAAAATAATTTTAAAAATAATCAGACAGGAGGGCTAACAATTTTGCTTTCAACTGTATACAAAAATATAGACTAGTGTATATGCAATACAACAACCAAGATGAACCTTTTTTCCCCCCTGCAAATCAGCAAGGTATTAATAATAAAGACTACACTCATCTGCAACTTCAAGGTACTCCAGAAACCCACACTGTGAATAAACACTAGCGGCATCAGACCTATGCAGAACAACATTTACATGAATAAACCATGAGTCACAAACAGCGGCAGAAAGAGGCCCACATAAGCAGTTTGTTCAGCTCTGTGAATAACACTTTCTGATGTGACATTTTCATCTCCCACAGCTCAGATATTCCTTTGATGGCAGACACATGTTAGACTGGAGAGCCAATACGCTATCAGTTGATTATCTGTAAACACAGCCAAATCCATACAGGCAGATGTGAAGGCTTTGATGCGCTCCTGTTTTAGTGTTTGAGGGAGAGAAAAAAAAAGGAGTGTGTGTAGGAGTCTCGCTGTTTGTTTTCTGACATTCCTTCAAAGGCAAATGAAGTATTATGGATGATTAGGGAGCGGCTAATAGCTGTCAGGGGGGCTGTGCTATTTTATATCATTTATCTTAAAAAAAAGGGTGTGTTCACACGTGCTTTAGTTCTCTTGGTTTGTTTGATCTGGATTAAAACAAAGTATATTTTTTTGTTGTGACCGAAGGTGAACTAAAACATACAAGAATACAATACAAAAATGGCTGTTATGATGTATAATTTGCAGCAAATATTCTGTTGGCATTTGTCAGTGTTATATTTCAGATTGAATCTCTTGTTTGGTGCACACTTGTTTGAATGTCAGTGTTCATGCTTATTTAAATGTATCGCACAATCAAACCATTTACACTAGAATCCAAAGTGTGAACCAACTCTACACTGTAAAAAAGTCATTAGTTACTTTACTTAAAAAAGTGAGTAAACCCACTGTCTTAAAAGCAACAAGCTGACTTTACTTACAAAAGTGAGTAATCTTGTTAGGGACCGAGCACCTATGGTGCATATTTTAATATATATCGGCTAACCTTATTATTGTCCGCTGTTCTGTGTCATCCTAAGGCCACCGGGCGGCAGTGAGCCCGGGTGCGAGGTCCCTTTCATCGCTGCTTGCAGCTTTAATTGTAACTTGGAACTGTTATGTGGACTTAACTTTATGCACATAGTACATTTATTTAACTTTAAGGCAATGTGTTTACTAACTTTTTAAAAGTAAAGTCATCTAATCACTTTTTACAGTGTAAGTGTTGGTGAAGCAGATTTTAGTATAGTATGGTTCTGTTTGTTACAGAAAGCAGGAAAGAAAAATGCAACTTCATAGGCAAAGATGTCAGCCGGTTATAACAGGTTATTTAATCCTAGATTGTTAATTAAAATAATAAACGATTAAAATATCTTTATTAAAGGGAATTAATGTCAAAGAGAACGAGGAGACAACCTTAATATAAACTGAAGCACTAAAATTCATGAACTTGAAACTGAAATAAAACAAACAAAAAAAAAAAAAAACGGAAAAAAACTGATTAAAAACATTTTAAAATATTTAAAAAAAACTATGCAAGTCTAAAAAACAATAATGAAACAATGTCTGCTGACGTTTAGAAACACTTAACAATAAACCTTCAATTGCTAATATGTTATAGCATTAACTTGCAAAAAAAGCATAATTTTATAGCATTTATTAACCTTAGTTGTTGCTGGAGGTTCTCAGATCCAGGTATAAGCAATGGCGTGATCGTTCTTTTGCAGTGGCAGGTCCTAAACTAGAATACCCTCCCTTTAGAACTCGAATGTGGCACTATTTAAAGCCAAACTTAAAACCTATTTATTTAAAATTGCTTTTGATATTCAGTAGTTTAATTGTCTTACTATTTTCTTAGGGTTTTTTTGGCATTCTTGTTTTGATTATGCTCATCATCATCTGTGTTTTAATGTGATTTAGTTTTATTGCTGTAAAGCACTTTGGGCAGCCCTTGGTTGTAGTAAGGTGCTATATAAATGAGATTGACTGACTGATTGATTGATTGATTAACTGATTGATTGATTGATTGATTGATTGATTGATTGATTGATTGATTGATTGATTGATTGATTGATTGATTGATTGATTGATTGATTGATTGATTGATTGATTGGAGTTTAATTTGCACATTTAACAATACTTTGCTAAAATTCAAAGTGTCGTTTTGTTAGTATTAATACACCATCTAACATGGGCATGCAATAAACAATTTAATTTGCATCAACTAACATTTACAAAGGTTAATGAATGCTAAAATGTGTTATTGAGATTTAGCTAACTAATCCAGTAAATAATGTTGACAAAATATTAGACCTTATCTTAAAAAGAGTTACCATTTCAGTGTCAAAAAAAGAATGGAAAATTAACACCAATTACGAGACATTGTAAAGACATTTGTCTATTTCACAAGGATACCAAGGATCAAAATTAGAATAAAGACTAATACATAAATACTATAGAATATATAAAATAATAAAAAATTAACAGATATGTAGATTTTTGTTAGATTTTGATATCAAAAGTACCAATTTATTCCTCAGGATCATGGAAAGCATGGAAAAATGATCACAGTCTTAACTATGAGTGTTATATTTTATACAAAACAAGAGTGACTAGCTTTACAACTGCCTAAACTAGAAGTTGTGCAAAATTGCAAATGAAACCATTCTCTCAACTGAACAAACTAGTGGTTTTGGACTCGACTGGGCCTGTATTTTGGTTCTGTTGTACCTGAGGACGATTTGGGGCAGAGACTGACGTCTGTCGGCTTCAACACGTGAGACACAGTGGCCTTTAACCAGGACGGTGCTCATCTGCTCAAAGCGCACCCTCTTCCCTGTGGGACTGAGGTGTGGAGGATCAGGAAATAAAGATGAGGAAACAAGGGAGGAGAAAAGATAGAAAAGAATACAGTTTAGTTACAGAACAGAGATGAAAAAATTAGAAGCCTTTAAAAAGTTGAAGAAGTCATATTAGTAGAAGTGGAGAAGCAAGAAAGGGGGTTAACAAACAGAACCGACTCTACATTATAAAAGATACAAATATAAGCACAAGAAAAACAGATGCTAAAATAGAGATGTGTGCATGCGTTTAAATGAACATAAATACATTAGTACATTACTGCTGTCTGACAGTGGAGAACTTCAAAAATCCAGGCAAGATAAAACATCCAAGACCATCAAGATAAACAGCACTTATTACTGTGGCCAAGAGACTTGGGAGGAATATGGGGTTTAAAAAGATTTATTGCCTATATCTTTAAATATGTGCTAGATAAATAAATACACTGTGAAAAATATAATGACAAAAAGTCAAGACAACAAATATTTTCAATATTTTCTGTTCAGGTTTTAACTCATCTTTAAAATTATACAAAGTTTAACTTAATATTTTAAGTCAGCTTGATTGATGTAAGTTGAGATGACTAGAAAAATTCATTTGATTCAACAAAAAAATGAAGTCAGCAGAAATGTTTATAGTGTACAAGATTTCTGAATTTACTAAAACTACTAAAACAATGTTACATATTTTGTTAACTTGTGTACTTCTATTACCCCAAATGTTTCCAACAATGTTTAAAATGTAGAGAAATTGTATGGAATTATGCAATTCTGAGTGTGCCTCACACAGGTGAGTGGGCTTGATAAACCACTTGTAGAAAACACACTCTTTCTCTCTGAAACTTTAACTAATACTTTCACAAGACACTTTCATACAATCACTCCATATCTTTAGAAAAAGATTTGTGCATTTCTGAAGTATGCCTCACACAGGTTAGTGGGCTTGACAAACCACCTGCAGAAACACTCTTCTCTCTATATGCACCTGACACTTTACTTAAACTACATCTTACAAGGACTTAAGAAAAACAATGTTTACTTGTGAATGTACCACAAATAATGTTGAACTAGTTGTTTTCTTCAACCTTAAAATAACTTTCGCACAATATTGTTTTGTCTTATGCAAAAGTACTTGTATAGTCTGTCTTAGAATATGTATATAGTTTAAGTATTTATAATGTATATAGTTAGATTGTTAGATTACCGTATGTTAGTTCCCCAGCGGGAGGGGAACTTCAATGCTATGTGGAACAACTTCTACTATGAGAATTTCATCAGAAAGCCAATCATCTGAAGAGTAATAAAACGGGCCAATAAAATGTCAATGAGTTGGCGGTGTCAGCGCACGCAGCTGGCACCAATCACAATCAATTTGTGTATAAGAATGCCAGCCGTGCATTACAAAAACACCTTTTCGCTTTCAGAAGCCTCACGTGCAGACTGAAAGAGACGTTTTGATGTCATCTTCCGACTTCCTTTGAGTGACTTCTGTGATGGTTGCCCTCTCACTCGATGACACCGAGGACCAGATGTCCGTCGCTGCATCGGCTGTCATTTTCCGATGACAATTTAGACCCGCCTCCTCCCTCAGGGGTGGTAAGTGAGGCTCCGGATATGGAATCTGATATGATGGCCATGCTAACCCGGGCTGCTTCGGCAGTGAGGCTGGAGATGGCTTGTCCCACAGCTTCGCCGCCGGACCATTTAGACGGGTGTTATGTGGAGGTTAAGAAGGGGAAACCCTCTAAACCTCCCGTCCCCTTCTTCCCAGAGGTGCACAGTAAGTTCACGCAGCGCTAAGGGCACCTTTTTCTGCCCGGTCTGCGTGCGCTTCGCCCTCATCTTCCTCGATGACAGGTACGAGGCTAATTCCAACCCAGGCTTAATGCACTACGCACTGCAACCGACTTTGCTCTGAAAACACCAGGTCGGCTGCGAGTGGCCTGGAAAGGAAGACGACCACACTAGCGGTCCAGAAACGCCACCTCTGACTAAACCTGGCAGATATGCGTGACATTGACAAAGTTCGCTTTCTTAACACACCCATATCCAAGGGCGAGTTCAGAGCAGTCAAGTGCGATTGGTGGGTTTTAACAACCACTCTCCCCATCGAACCGTCCACTTTGCCTGCTCCTCACCGAGGGTGCTCGTCTGTGGCTCCAAAATCTGCTTCGCCGCCCTGTCCATTCCACCGTTTAAGCTGCAGCGTCAAGCACCCCACAGACGATCACAAGCTACAGGCCTGTGGTGCCCAGATCACTGCCAGTATGGGACGCTATGCCTTCTACTCGTAGGATCGGTACTTTCCGCTAAGGCTGTCCCCTCCTCACTGAAGGGTTGGCGTTGTGATCATCCCCGCTCTGAGGATGCGGGGATGACGGCGCACTGGGAAAACATCACCTCATCATCCAGTTCCCAGAGGTGCGAGACTCTTGATAATTAAATCAATCATATCCTCCTTTCATACTCTCTTGGAGATTTCTCTTAGGTGAGGTCTGCTCGATCCACTCGACTCAGTATCTTTAAGATTTCTGACCAGGTAGACAGCTCTGCTGGTCGCGTTGGCATCGGTCAAGATGGTCGGGTATCTGGAGGCATTTTCTGTCAGCGAAGTGTGCCAGCAATTCGGGATAGCCCACTCTCACGTTCTCCTGAGAGCCCAGCCCATCTAGGTCCCCGAGGTTCCTACAGTGCTTTCTTTTTAGACCACGTAGTGAACCTGCAAGAGCTGCCTACGGAGGAGGCAGACCAATTCCCTTTCTTGGCTTGACTTGGAATTTTAAGCTGTGACACAATCTGGTTCTTGCATCACCTGTCAATGGTCAGTATCTGGTCAATGGTCAATATCTGATTACCATTGGATGACAATTTTACTTCCATGAAAACCATTCAATCAATACTGCGTGTCCCGAAGAAATGGTTCGGTCTGCAAAAATTATTATAACATTTTGGGATACAAATATAACTCAACTGACCCAAGAATATTTTGGGAAAAGAGGAGCAGTAAAACAAGGATTAATATTGGCATTTCCATGATGGAGAGGAACTGTGATGAGCTTAGAATAGAGATAGATCGAGATTCTGCTTGTGTTTTATTTGACAGGTTAGCAACTCTTTGGATCGTCTAATATTGTTGTAGCCTAAATGCAATGTGCAACAATTTCTTGTTTTTTAAATTACGTCCATTAATGTTATAACAGAGCTCAGCACACTCAAATGTATTTTATGATCAATTCAACCATGTCAAATTAGGTTAATATATTATATAATATTAATAAGTGTTAATATAATATCATATGCCACACAATTTAACTTGGAAAATAAAGTAACCTTTTTGAGTAATTTAGCGTTACATTACTTTGGGCCATTTTATTAGATGGTAATAAAATAATGTTTATTTAAATTATTAAATTGCAAATAATCTAGCTATCAGCCAGTGTCAATTCTGCACTGCCTTCGTAGGATACTATACGACTGCATCTGTAAAATTTAGCATCATCATCAGCCATCTAAAAACATTCTGAACCAGAAACTCAACAACTGAGTGCAAAGTGTCATTTTAACCTTCCTCCATTTTGTTAGCAACATCCATCTTTCAATGATCCAATCAGTTCCAAAATGATGAAATCATGCACTACCCTATATTTGTTTCTCATTTCAGAAACCATTTCAGTTGGATATGCATCATGATACAGAAAAAGGACAATCTTAACTTTCATTTAACGCGGACTTCAAACTGAATAGCTTTGAACCATAAACTACACTAGCATACTACTACTCCTCTGCCACCTGCTTGATAAACTGAAATAGTGTTATGACTTTTTCTCCTTTTCCTCTTCGTTATACCTTTTTGTTCAGGAATCTATGACCATGATGAACAGAATGTTCAAATGAACAGAAGTAGTCTCAAAGAGAAACGTAAATCATTTGTGCCACATTAGATCAATTCTATTCAATTCTGACCCCAAACATTTAAATAGCAGTATTGTACATGCGCATTATCCTACCTCTTGATGGTCTGTGAGATGGAGGGTTTGCGCAGGACTGAGGGTCTGCGGCAGCCATTGATGTCGACTGGGGGGCATCTGAGTTGAATATTTTCAGTGGGCACACTGGCACTCCGCAGGTACAAACTGTTACGCGTGACGGGCTGTGCAAAGAACAGTAACATATTTGAATTCTTCTTTATTTAAATGGAAAAACTAACATTTCACATACTAGTTGCAAATGCTAAAAAGCAAAAAAACAAACAAACAAAAAAAAAAAAAAAACACATTTTGAGCAAAATTGTAACTCCAAGTAATATCCACCTGGAGAAAGTTATTGTGTTCCTCCACAGTTGGGATGTCCAGTCTGAGCCAGGGTGGTTTCTTCCTTTGCAGGCTGTCGTTCCTGCTCTCGTCCTCAGCATCGGCCATGTCTGCCGCCCCTCCCCTTACCAGCCAGCTGTAAGATCAAACAGGGGCAAATAAGCATAAATGAACAGATATGGGTGAACAACACACACACGCACACGCACACGTACACACACACGCACACACACACACAAAACAGCAATGCCTTACATAAGACACGCCAACATAATCCGCATTTCCATCTGGTTGTTGTGACATGATGGTCCAGTGCAGAGTTCAGTCACAGTAAAATAACAGATGCTTTTGTGCTCTTGAGACTCATAGCATCTTTTTGCCATTAAATGACCAACTATCCATATAGAAGTTGTAATACAGTAATTGTGGATTTTCATGTAGTGAGACACTTTAATAGGAATGGCATCAGCGGTCAAAAGGCCTTCCTCTAACCATCATTCATTTTTACCAGTTTTAGACTAAGCATTAATGTAGTAAGACTGTATTTTGTAGAAAGACACGCATGCTAAATTGCTTGTTTAGCAGTTTCCCCATAGAAAACCATAATAAAGAAAATGCTTGTTATTATTGCCTAAGTTATTGTGTCTGTATATAATAGGTGTGTACTGAATTTGATCTTTTAATATTGTTGTCTTAAAGGGATAGTTCACCCAAAAATGAAAAATCTGTCATAATTTACCCTTACTCTTAATAATTTACTCATAATTAACGCTTGGTCACCCTTTTCTTGTTTCTAACCTTTATGATTTTCTTTCTTCTGTTGAACACAAAATAACACATTTCAGAGAAAGCTGGAAACCAGTAACCAGTGACTTCCATTGTATTTGTTTTTGCTGCTATGAAAGACAATGGTTACATGTTTCCGATTTCTTCTAAATATCTTAATATGTGCTCTACAGAATAAAGAAACTTAAAAAGGTTTGTAACCACTTTCATTTTTGGCTTTTGAAAGTTTTAAAATCTAAAACTTCTTAATATTGTGTCTATAGGTCTCTGTTTGAGTTATGTGACTGAAAACAAAAACTATAAATTCATGATGGCCTATTAGTGGGATTTAGTTACTTAAAAATATGAAATATGACCAAGTGTGTGCCCCAATGTCCCCACCAGAGGATGCAAAGTTGCCTATTATTCCACTGTTTGTTCATTCAAAGTAGTCCGTTGTGTGCTAAAGGAACTGCCTTTGCTCATTCTTTATTAAAAAATCCCACCATTGTTTAAAGTCTGCATTCCTGTGCATTTATTCATTTATAGTTCACCAAAAAATAAAAATTCATGTTTATTCATATATATTCACATTCTTCTGTTAAACACAAAACAAGATATTCTGAAGAATGCTTGGGAAAAAGCAACCATTTTCATATATAGTAAAAACAAAATATACTATGCATGTCAATGGCTGCTGCTTTCCAACATTCTTCAATATATATTAAATTGGGTTCAACAGAAGAAAAAAACCCAAACAGGTTTGGAACAAGAGGAAGATCAGAAAATAATGAGAATGTTTTCCCCCAAATTTTCCATTTTAATTAAAAGAAGACAGAAATAGGATCAGGTCTGCAAACACAAAAACAATTTGAGGTCACTTTGGGTAACAAACATTATTGTTCGATTCTATCAAGGCACTTAACTCCATGTTGTTGGTGTATTGGAAATCAATATTGATGATAAAAAGCATTTTATAGAGCTGCTATCTTTAAACAGAAAGGCAAATAAACCAAAAAGAAAAAAGGTTTTTACATCAGCACAGCTTCATAACAATAATAATATTTTGCACTGTACAAAACATATACAAAAACAGTTTTAAGTCCGTTAAACAGTTTTGATCTGATGTTGCAATGGCAATATTAAAAATACATTGTATCAAAGTCAAAATTATCAATTTTTTTTATTTTATTTTAGGATCATCTTAAATGACCTTCCATAAATATATCAAAACCTTATTTTTGGTTAGTAAAATGCACTGCTAAGAACTTAATATGGAAATCTTTAAAGTCGATTTTCTCCAAATTTGTATTTTTTGAAGCCTCAGACTCCAGATTTTCATCTCAGCCAAATATTATCATATGCTAGCAAACCATACATTAGTAGAAAGCTTATTGTTTCAACTTTCAGATAACCTAAAAATAAATTTTTCAAAAATTGACACTTGTGACTTGTTTTGTTACCTCACTAATAAATTGTATAAAGAAATACAGAATAAATGCCTTCAGTATACGTAAAGATACATAAAGTATGAAAATGACTCAAGTAGAGAATTTGTTCATCAAGATCTCACAAGCATTTGAAAATGGTCTGCAAAATCTTTCAGTGTGTAAGTATGTGCTCAGTTGTAAGTGAAAATATATCTTTTCAATGTGACAGATGGTCACAGGACAAACCAAAGCCTCTTTCTGCTCACTTTTCAATGTTCTTTTCTGCATATCCCAGGCTGAATACCACAGAGACTGTAATATCATTACTGAACCCATTGACTGCATTTGAATTGACTTACTCCAAATACCAAAAGATCGTGAGGCATCAGCCAAAAAGCGTTATTTGACACCTTTGGTTGAAAAGCCGCTCTCGGTCACTAGACAGTTTTGATCACGAGGCATGGCAGAAACGGAGAGAAGGAATAGTACTTTTTTTTTGGACTTATGAAAACCAGGGCATTTACTTTTTACAGAAAGTTAAACATAATCCTTCAAATAACACCCTGTGGGAAAAAGGACCAACCACATCCTACTGCAGTGCAGACCGCATTTTAGTCCAAACAAACACATTAAAATTTGGTTGTAGAAATGTCAGGTTTGGGCAAAAGGTTAGCAGTGACCCTAAAGTATTTTCCTAATATATAAATTTCAGTATTTCCCAGAAGTATTTGAACTTTTGACTTTGTTGTGATGTGTATTTAGAGCACAGCATGTTACAATTGGCAAGCAATCAGTTTAGGTCGCTCTTAATTCATACAATTTATACCTTCTCTGAAAAAACTGAAGCTTTTATCCCCTAAAAATAACACCCCTGATAAAACCACAGCAACTGACTGTAAACCACTACAGAAACAGAGCTTTAGAGCAACCAACAACTTTCCGGAAATCCACTTGAATCCAGTAACATAATTGCTAACTACCATATAAAGACTTATAGCTCTTAGCTGTTAGCAACAAGCTAACTGCAATAAAAACCTTCTGACCACTAGCATAAATCTGACCTGATACACATCTCATAACAAAATATTAATCAGACATAAACCTGGAACCTAAAAAACAACAACTCTCAAACAAAATTATGTAATACATGGATTAACACAGTTCAATTTAAAAGGTTATTTATTTTCCCTCCTTTAATGACTCCTACGCACAGATGTGAATGTTGATGCTCTGGCTGTGTTCATTTCTTATTTACTACACGAAAATTCAAGGTGTTTTTAATCAAGAATCTAAAACAATTGACCCAAAATACACTCTTCTGTCTGTAATTCACTCGTTCATTGAAGCACGGTGAAACCGTTTAATCAAAAAGACCACTATATGTAAACGTTTTCACATCAAAAGCCTTCCTTCACTTATACAAAGCATTATAAGGAGCCCACATGAGTACTGTTAAGTTTGTAAAGTTTATTATTACAGTAAAACATACAAGAAAATGTTGCTTAAGGCAATCTTTTCTGTGTAGTTAGATATATGCAGTTTTACAGTAGGCATACTGTAAGAATGTTATGCTGTAAACGTTAAAAACAACTTTAAATATTTTTATGAAATACATTGTATACATTCATTTAAAGGGATAGTTTTACTGTTCACGGTTACACTGTTTATCTACAATACATGAACTGAATGGTTCAATCTTTAAGTCTTCCGAAGAGATATAGATTTATATGATGAACAGATTTAATTGGATGTTTATTCACATAAAACAAGGATTCTGACAAGGAATGCTGGTATGATGTGAATGAAGCTTGTTAAAGCTGTTGCACATTTGAGTTTCTGCAAGAACCTATGAGGTTTGCTTCTTCAGAAAACTCGCATTTGTTTGTTTGTTGAAACATTTTGTGGTTTTGGGTGAACAACTTTCCATCAGATTTGATTAAAATCCTTTTCATTTGCATTCAAAAAAATGACTTTCTTTTGTGTCTGGAACAACATAAGAGTGAGTAAATGATGACAATCCTCACTTTGGGGTAAACTAAAACTTTAGGAAAATTGGTTGGCTTTGAGAACTATTTTGTTTTTGTTTTGTTTGTTTTAAATAATATTTTATAATTCCCCATTTTTAAGAACGAGACAAATGTCAAATTAATAAAAACTTTAATATTTTTAATTATGAAATGACTTTTAAATCAAACAACATTCAATTACTGCTTTTTAAATCAAAGGATGCTATACAGCAAATCTATCCTAGCCACATACGGAAATCCACATATGGTGTATGCTTTTTGAAACATGTAGCCTAATACATAATGTAAATATAAGTCATTCATACAACCGCCTGATATTGCACCTTGGCCATTATACAGCAAATATATATATA
>CAIGQW010054063.1:7993491-8025634 GCA_903798125.1 Danio choprae | reverse complement strand
GGCTTAGTCCCTTTATTAATCAGGGGTCGCCACAGTGGAATGAACCGCCAACTTATCCAGCATATGTTTTACGCAGCAGATGCTGCAACCCAAAACATCCATACACTCTCATTGACACACATACTGACTGTGGGGGAAACCGGAGCACCCGGAGGAAACCCACGCGAGCACGGGAAGAACATACAAACTCCACACAGAAATTCCAACTGACCCAGCCAAGACTCGAACCAGCGACCTTCTTACTGTGAGGCAACAGCGCTACCCACTGCGCCACCTTTTATTTTTATCTTAACTGTAAATGTTATACAGCTAAAGGATGTTGAATGGATCTAATTAAAGTTCAGTAAAAATTCATTTAACACTGGAACTACTAGAATTATATAATTCTATCAAATTAATTAAATCATTCTGACTATTCTCACAAGTCTTTATATTGTCATGTAATATTTACATTGAATGTTACTATTGAGACATTAGAATTAGGTTTTGAATGTCTGTCGTCATATTTCATGAAGTTACAGTATTAGTCTAAACATTCAATCTTTTTGGTATATTGCTTCTAGAGCGCCCATGAAGGTCCGTCATGTTGTCCGGCAAGCAGGAGAGCAAGTTTTTCTCACTGCACTGAATAAGTTGTTTTGGAAGACATATCATCTTTTGTTGTTTTTTTTTGTTATTTTAATAAAATAACAATGTTAGAAGAAAAAACACATTTATAAAAAGTCAGGGTATTATAGTTATATGGGTTTTATTTTAACAAAGTTATTAAATCATAAAAATGGTCAAAATGTCCACTTCTGTAAATGCCGAAAAGAAATACTAGCTAGTACCATATAGTGTTGTATGCTATTGACTAATATCGCTGTTGGAATTGGCCAAATGTTTTCTGTTCAAATCTGTATCAGTATCATAAAAGCAGCATCATAACATACTATACTCGGCCATTACTGACCGATTTATGGCACATGCATGTTTCCCTCTTCAAAAGTTGCATGATAACGCTGGTCTTGTTCGAAACACTGGCTCAACTCAGTCAAAATCATTCCATGAGCAACAATAAACACAATAGTTCCTTTCAGAAAAGAGGGTCGACAAAGACAAACAGAAGCCACAGGAATCTGGTCTGGCTTTTTCATCCCATTTGACGTCAATAGAAACCTTCACAAAACAGACACATTCATTCAGCTCTAATAACTGAAACCCTGCTGTGATGTTTACCCGGATTAATGCTCCAGATTAATATTTCAAACAGAGAAAAGCTAAATAATTCAGAGTAGGCAGTCTTTTTTTCATAAATTAGCCACAGAGGTAAAGAAGCGTCCAAGTGAGTGGTCACAGAATGATCATTTTACAGTTTTAATAGCACATTTGGCATCAGTGAACTGCTGATGCTGAAAAACTTGCACGCACCTTTAGGAACCAAAGAGCACGGGCATGAATCCATCAGATCCGGGACACTGCCTGGCAGAGAGTATGTGCTGCACATTCTGGGAAATGCCGCACATACCACTGGACTGCTAGAGCCGTTCTGCGCTACTTCATCGCATTTATTTTGGTTGGCCAGTGAGGTTAAGACTGGACAGAATCCACTATACTGACTCAGTTGACCCCTGCTGCACAATGGGTCGGCCCATTCTTACATTTAACCTCTCCAACCGGTAACTAACATATGATCAGCAGGGTTTGTATGGTCAGTCAGCTTCAATAATATATGGTTTATAAGTTTTAAAATTAACCAACAACTTTCTTTCGCCTTTTCGTATATGACCATCAATCTGTGACTAATATTACAGTCACTGATAAAGTGGAGGAATGCAGTCTTTAACAAACAAATACTGTAAAGGTAAAAAATTTAAATAAATAAAATGCATATTGCTTTTCCTATAATACAAATATTGTATATTAGCTAATTCATTCATTTAAAAATGACAGATTTGTTAGAATATTTATTAATTCCTTAATTCATTGTTAACTGGTCATTATTAGACTTGTTTTGTTCATGATAACTCAGTTCCATTAAATATTTACTAATAAATGCTTTTTAATCTTTTTTTTCAGGTTAACTAATGTAAAAAAGGAGGATTATTACAAAGAGTTACAGGTTTTCTAATATATATTATTAATCGATTTTTAAGGAATTAAACAGAATTCCATTTCTTTATTTGTTTTCTATAGATACAGATAAATAATTGCAAGTATGAACTGAATTTTAATGCATCTTGCTATTGAGTTTCAGGTAGGTAAGATTAAAAAACACTTTTATTTAGGAAGAATCCATTGATTTGATCAAAGGTGAGCGTAAAGATATGTGTAACATTAATGAATAAAATAATGTGAGCATATTTTCTTCAATATCATATCAAAAAGCATATTTTAATATTTGAAAACAATAAAAAAAATTCTTGAGCATCAAATTACATAAAACAACATAACACAAAGAGTTAAATATTTTCTAAGATATATTAGTAGAATTATTAAACAGTTTGATCAACTTTAACCAGCAACAAGCCAGCCAAAAACTACTCCACACTTTCTTTAGGCTGAACTCTGAACACATACGGCTCTTTAAAGTCAGTAAATTAGCAAAACAGTCCATTACAACTCAATGGCTGTGCTTCAGTTTAAAAACATCAGAGTAAATTTCCCTGGATTTCAGCGTGCTGACAGAATGGCACTGCTGGTGCATGCTGGGAGAAACCGAGGTGCTGAATGGTCCTATATGGGACCTCACATCCATCTTCCAACCTGCCAACAAACATCTTTCTGTCTCCGCCGCATCAATCGCCAGCCAAGAGGACGTTCTACAGCGCATGCCTAAACAACATGTGATCCTCATTTAAATACTTTCCAGGGTGACGGTCGCCTGGAGCACTTCCCACTAGAGAGGGCTCGGTGTGTGGGCCGTTCTCTATTGATTTGGGCAGTTAAAAAACTCCTGCCTTGATGGAAATGTCTAAGTCGTGCTAATAAAGTGGCTCTGTGTCATTAATTCAGAGGGACACATTGGCTCCACACCTTCCATAACATCACTAAAGAGAAGAAAACGGCATTATTTCAGACACAAAAGCAATTTACTTCTGGAAAATCCCTTCAATTATGCATTAGCTCCCAAGTGAATCAGTCCTCGAAACTGCCAAAAGAAGCTGTTTGAGATAAAAACAGACTAACCCTTACCAGAGTTGCTGGTCTGGCAGACTTTTTTACACTTATTATGCTTTAACAGCTTGATTATTGTTGAAAATGGAGGGAGATTTTGAGCCATATTCACTGAAGAACCATCATACAGATGCTTTACGTTTTTTCAAAAGGGACATAAGGCACAATCTTAGCAAACTGTGAGGTAAAGCAGACCAACATTCAAAGTCATAAATGTGTAGACTTGGCTCTCACATGAATGGCACACAACAAAAACCTGATGCTGATGCCGTTTGTGTGGAACCGCCAGGAACCAGCAGTCAAAAACCCATAAGAGAATCTGAGAGAGCCCAAACCAAATCCTGATTTACATAAACTGTAGGCCACATGGATTATTATTATTTTTTTTACTTTATTTTATGTTGTTATGCTATATTATGCTGTTTTATATAATAATATTATGTAATTAAATGTTTTATTATTTTTTATTTTATATTTATATTTAATTTTTTATTATTTTATTATTTTATTTTGTATTATTTTATTTTATTTTGTATTATTTTATTTTATTACATTTTTTTTTAATTACCAGGATAGTCCCATTGAGATACTAGATCTCTTTTTCTACTTTAACATTAAAAAAGATACAATCATATAAAACAAAGTAAATTGTGCTTTGCTCTCAAACAAAAATCTACATGGTAGAAAAATAACAATAAAACGGTTTAAAAAAAACATCAATCCTAAGAAGTACAGGTTCCCTTCAGAACCATAAGAATTGTTTTTTAAGAGGGGAGTGTTTCCAGCATTACAAAACTCTGCCAAAGGGAGAAAAAAAGGGCAGATTTGCAAAATACAAAAATAAATGTCAAAATATCTAGTGCTAAAACTGCAAGTGTAAAAGGATAAAAGACTGCGAATATAAACCTTAGTGATACAGTAAACAGCAGCATATGCACTTTCCTTCTGTGATACAGTGATGACCATACAATGTACAATGATTGAGTGTGTGAAGAGACGCTTATCAAAAAATGTAAAGCAGCATGACAACATAATACATTTTTTGTGAAGATAAACTTGCATGTACAGTAGTCAACATTTGAAGTGGAATAGAAAATAAAACTGGTGCTAAAATAGAGCCCTGTGGAACACCATTTGTCTATTTCAATTCATTTATTCATTCATTTTCTTTCCGGCTTAGTCCCTTTATTAATCTGGGGTTGCCACAGCGGAATGAACGGGCAACTTATGCAGCATATGTATTACGCAGCGGATGCCCTTCCAGCCGCAACCCATCTCTGGGAAACATCCATACACACTCACTCATTCACACACATACGCACACGCACACGCACACGCACAAGCACACGCACAAGCACACGCACAACGGACAATTTTGCTTACCCAATTCACCTGTACCACATGTCTTTGGAATTGTGGGGGAAACCGGAGCACCCGGAGGAAACCCACGCAAACACGGGGAGAACATGCAAACTCCACACAGAAATGCCAACTGACCCAGCCGGGGCTCGAACCAGCGACCTTCTTGCTGTGAGGCGAATGTGCTATCCACTCCGCCACTGTGCTACCCCTATTTCAATTCACTTTTCAATTAATTTTTTAGCTGAAACAGTTATTTCTGATTAAAAAAAATATTGAAACAATTTACAGCCATTTAGATAGATATACAGTACAGATATCAAATTAAATATGGTACAAAAACATAAACAAGTGTCCATCAAAAAAAAGAGGTACAACTATGTGCCAAAAGTAAGAAAACATCATGCAAGCATTGTATTGCCCATTGTAAACGCATACCCTGACCTGATGCGGAAGACATTTTTTTACAGTTTTTAGTAAACAAATGTGGTTATGGAGCTTTGGTAACAGTTGAACCACTGAAGTCACTCATATTGTATCGACACTGTAGCAACAATGTTTTGGTTCCTTTTCTGGACTTTGAAAAAGGGTTGTCAAATGTATCAAGTTCGGTACAAATCAGTACTGAAATTTTAAAAACGATCATTTCCCACTAACATGTGAGTGCATACCTATACACAGCTGATTGGCCATTACACTCACATGCTCAACAGAAATGACTGTGATTGGACATGATGGTCGTCGGTTCACCATTCACCGATAGGTACAAAAGTCGATACTTTTGACAACTCACACTTTGAAAGACCATTGGTGTCTATAGAGGACGAGGGAGCTCTTAGATTTCACCTACAATAGCTCAATTGGGGTTCCAAAAATAAACATCTCACAGTATTGGAACGACATGAGGGTGAGTAACTAATAATAGAATTTTCATATTTGGGTAAACTAATCCTTTAAGTAACCTTCTGTATAAAATGATATATGAACAAAGGTTACTTGACACTATTTTCATCTTCTTTCTTAACTGATGTTTTAAACAGCATCATTTTTTTAAGATTTATTTTTTTTAAAAGCTCATTCAAGCAGCATCTAAGATGCATTTGCACACCTGAGATTAATAATAGAGCTTACTTTTTTATTATACAAATATGTAGACATAACACAGCTTTCATCATATGCGCCAAAAATACAAGTCAATAAGTTAACAATATTCTTCTGAATATCTCCTTTTGCACTTTGGAAAATGTTAGTGTGTGTGTGTTTGTAATAATATATTTTCTGACCCATAAATCAAATTATAAAGAAATGTCAAGTGTAATATATATCAAAAGTAACCTGTCTGGCCTCCGTTAATCGACTCCTGTCTGCCAAAAGCTTGACTTCGGGATTCAATTCAAAGAATGTCGTCTATGTTCACATTTCAGTTTCCTCTAGTGAGTCCAACACACCCAATTAATAGACTACTGAGCGGCTGCTCTCCTTTATACTGCACAGTCCCAACTTCCACCAACATGCAGAAACATGTAACGCAAACAGGCTAAGCCTTGCACAGGCATTCGGCCGCAGAACATGAATTGTGCTCAAATAAAAACATTTCTGCTTTTTTGTCTTCTTTTCAAAAGAAAGCACAAGAATGATCATGTCTGCAGATGGGCAAATGGTGTTGCATTAGGGGCTATTAGAGAGCAGCAGGGTGATTTTCGCCTTTGTCTAAGAAGGGGCTGCTTTCACAATAGTGCTCATTATGAGGCATCTTCACACTGTGAATCTGACATCAACACTTCCTCTGTTGGATCACGCTGTATGAAAATAAAAAAGTTAATTGTACGCAGATGGTGCACAGGCTTGAAAAGAAAATAGACAATAAAATGAACATTTCAAACGTCTGACATCCAAGATCAAATAATGGCGCACAAGGTCTCGAATCAAACGAATGCCAAAACCTTCCCCTTAAGGGATTTCAGACACTACAAGAAGAGAAAGACGTGATTATTTCTGTAGAAATTGGCAGAAATTCTTCCTTCAACGAACAGAAAAGTCTTACAGTCAATAAACAGCGGACTTTGAAAAGCTTTGGACTCCATTTATTAGACCACAACTTACTAAAGCTGCTATGTTCATGGGTAAGTGAGTCAAAAGCCTGTGTGATGAAGTGTTACTGCAATCACATGCTCTTGGATATTTACAGCTAGTAAACTGCACATTTATATGATTTGCCTATGAATACACAGCCATTTAAAGATTAGTTAATCCAACAATTTCAAATCTGTTATTAATTATTTACCCTTATATTATCCCTAAGACTTTCGTTCATCTTCGGAACACAAGTGAAGATATCTTAGATGAAATCTTCCCTCATCCTCCATAGACAGCAACAATCCTGAGACAATCAAAGTCCAGAAAAGGAACCAAAAACGTTCCATGTGACTTCAGTGGTTCAATTATAACCATACAAAACTCCAAGAACAAGGAAATTTTGTATTGGAGCATGAATTGTTCAAACTTCTTGGAGCTTTACAATTCATTACAGTTGAACCACTGGAAGTCACATGGAATGTTGACAATATTTTCAGTTCCTTTTCTGGACTTTGAATGTATTGGGAACATTGGTGTCTGTGAATGATGAGAGAGCTATCCGACTTAATCGAAAATATATTAATTTGTGTTTCTGTAGATAAACCAATGTCTCAAGGGATTGCAATGATATTAGGTTGAGTAATTAATAACATAATTTTCATTTTTGTGTGAACAAACCCTTCAAGCATCATTCTACAAGTATTATATGTTATTGTTGGCAGAAATATTAAAAGAATGCCTTTCGAAAAGGTCTTACTTATTTCTGAATATTTATGGAGGGAAAAACTCGATTGGTTCCAAATACCATATTTCTAGTTTACTCAGGTAAATTGCACAAGCTCATGGAAAAAGGCTCTGGAAGTTTGTGAGGGGACAGCTCTTGGTAATCTGCTAAATATCCTCTTATGTGTTTCACAGAAGTCATACAGGTTTGGAGCAACATGAAGGTGAGTAAATGATGACATAATTTCATTTACAAGTCAGCCATTATGGATCAAGAAGTTCGCTCTTCAGGGTGATGTGAATGTGCTCAGGACCATTAGCCATGGCTATGGTTTAAAGGCAATTATGTCAATGACAACTCTCAAATAGATTTAGTATGGTCATAAATACATATATGGCAATGTTGAGGTGTTTGATCATGGTGGCATAGATTTTCTACGTTGCTGCTCTTGATTATTGGTGCTGAGACTTGCAACTACTAGTATATCAACAGACATGCTGCTACACTATGTACTGCTGCTGCAAGCATAATATACATGTAACTCAATAGCAGAATTATACATAGGTGGAGAAGGGATCCGAATAAGTGATGCCCATTACTAATGCAAACAACACTAAAGCTGCAGTCACACTAGAGTTTGGGGATGCAAAATTCTGTCATATATTGCTGCGAAAAGGGAAGGGATAAAACAAGATCAGATTAGACACTGATGAAGTGAATGATATTTTCCATATTTTTTTTAATTTCTGTACAGAAAGGTCACATTTTGCTTGTCCAAGCTTGAACTGTGTAATGCAGCGATATGCGATACTTTTCGCACTAGCTTGAGTCTGCTGCATTCGCATACATATGAATGAATGTAAGTCTATGAGGCAAAAAGTACAGTGTGACCATGGCTTTAGGTGTTTAAAAGTTGAGGAGCACGCTCATTGGCTGCTGATGGAGTTTGGAGATATTGGAGATAAGTTAAAACTGCTGTATGTTCATGGTCTAAACGAGACTCTTATAATCACTGATAGTCCCGCTTGTGCTGGTTAAGCCATACTTTGAAAAAGGAGCTAATTTAGTACGCCCTGATGTGTTCTTATAACAAAAAGCGTTCCCAGTTCCTGCGCCGCAAAGCATGGGAATGTGGGTATTTCAGCCAATGGCTTTGGAATTATGAAAACACACAGAAGAAAGGAGTCTGCATTTATTTATTTGATACAATTTTTTGTTAACTACCTCTTTAACATTCATACAAGCAAAATAGTGTGAGGGGAGCATAATGTGTACCCTATTGCCTGCCTACACGAAATTATTTTCTTTTTTAAGAAGTGTTTTCATCCTCAGTGATGGGCATTAAGTCGAATGATCAAATATATTGAGGTCATTGACAAGAGCCTAAAAGCCTCTGAAATATATGATGACGCACAGATTGCCCGAGAGCAGATGAACTTGTCCTACCACGTGATGTGCTAAGGCACCAGACACAACCCATGTCTCTGCTGCTCCACCCAGCAACACAGAGGCTACCAGGATTATAAAACTCCTGCTCATTCAGGATAAACTTAAATCTTCATAATATTTCCTTCTCTAAACCAAAGTGGGGGGAAAATCAGCTTACAGTGACAATAAGCTACAGTCAAATCCTGCTGAAAATGCTTCACTAATTAATACAAATGTGGCATCTTCTGAAATGTGTCTATAACATAACAGCAGATGGAGACTGAACGGGGCCTGCGGTTTTCTGATAGGACTGAGAGACATGAAGGAAAAGAGAAAGAGTTGGATATAGACACATTGGGGTTACCCGCCGGTCTGCTCTTTCTTCCAGAATCAGCAGCCAGGAATCACAGAAAAAAAGGAGGAATTAAGTTAAAAATGCCATGGTCAAAAGTAATTTGATTCTACATGAGATGCATCATTAATTCTCATTTAATTTGCTTTACTTTCCACTACGTCACATCATACTCTCCTTGTCTTTTTTTGTAAATCTTCTTTTAAATCTATACTTTTGGTGAATATCCCACAAATCCCTTACTGCATCTATTTTTTTCCCATCTTTTCATTTCCACACAAATACCCTGATGCTTAATTAACCTCACAGAAATAAACTACAGCATCTGCTATTGTCTCACTGACAGCAATGATGAAATGATAACTCAATTCAGGCAGTTCAGAATTGGTTCTTTTGGAAAATGCTGCCTTTAAAGGATGCATTTCATGGCAGAAAATCATCAATGTACACCCGAACCCTAATCTAGCTTTACTTCCTGTCTTCTGAGAGACCTTCATCTGATTGATTTTTGAATGCAACATAGATATATCTTTTTTTGACTTTTGTTGTAATTTCTAGTTAGTATTGAAGCAAGAAGTCAGTAAGTATCAGAAGTTAGCAAATATTACTTAGTTATCACGAAAGTTCTCTGTTTTGTTGTACATACTTCAAGGATTATTTCAGCCAAACATTTTAATTCTGTTATTAAATTACTCATGCTCATGTCGATTCAAACTTCGGAGATCTTTTTAAGATATTTGTTACATGGAGGCGCAGTGGGTATCACTGTCGCCTCACAGCAAGAAGGTCACATATTCGAGTCCCGGCTCGGTCAGTTGGCAATTCTGTGTGGAGTTTGCATGTTCTCCCTGTGTTCGCGTGGGTTTCCTCCAGGTACTCCAGTTTCCCCCACAGTCCAAAGACATGTGCTGTAGGTGAATTGGGTAAGCTAAATTGCGCGTAGTGTATGTGTGTATGTCCTGGTCCTCCAAGTTGAGGGTTAAGCGTTGGGCTAACAACCCACCCAATAAAAAACTAGATGTTACGAAACATCAATATGGTGCAATTAAATATCAATTTCGATAAAATGGCCCTGCATGGGAGTAAGTACGTATGTAAGATGAAACCCAAGAGCTCTCACATTCGCTATAGACAGCTAGGCCTAATTAAGGCCTAGCTAATTTTTGATGTGCGATATATTGTCACAGAAATTGTTGCGATATTATTGTCATTTTAAGATAATTTTATGCTACTGATTACATATAATGACTATATAACAGCATAATAATGCAAATAACCATAAATACTTTAACATAATTATCATTCTTAAGGTTATTTAGATTCTATAATTTGATGTTAAAAAGGAAAATTATATATACACTATTAAATGTCCTATCAGGTAAATGTCCAAATATAAACGTTGACACCGGTGAGGTAGAATGTAAATGTCAAAAATTATTGAGGTCATCTTGAAGTATTGCACGATAAGTTGATATATTGATTATTGTGACAGGCCTATAGACAGCAATGGTCCAGAGACATTCAAAGTCCAGAAAATGAACCATAAATAGTCAAAACATTCCTATAGAAATCTCCAAGAACATTTTTGTGCACCAAAAAAAATGTAAAAATAACTTTGTTCACCTTCGTCTTTGTCCATTGCGGTCAATGGAGGATGAGAGAGAGCTCTCGAATTTCATCTAGAATATCTTAATTTGAGTTTTGAAGATGAATGAATGTATGAGTTAACAACAGAACATTCATTTTTGGCTGAACTTCTCCTTTCTTGTATTGTCTTACGAAATCTGGTATGCTGCTGCGTGTGAGATATTAACGATCTCCAAAAGATCCATTTGAAGGTGTAGGATGGTGATGTAATTATCTCAACCAATTGCTCGAAAAAAAAAATATTTGAAAGTGAACATACTCCCTGTGATTTAACAGCTCTTATGCCTCCTTTATTGTATAATCATCTGGGACGGGTCTGAACTAGTCTGCATTTCCTGAATACTGTGCTTTTTTCCTCCACTTGACTGTCTGATTGTATACTTTCTGGTACAGTTTTATAAATGCAGCCATATGCAGAAACGTAAGAATAGAAAATTCTTACATGTAAAATACTCTCATAGACACTCATCAGCTGACCGAACTAAAAAGAAACATGTAAATCCAGTAAATGAGTTTAATAAAGCAATTAAGTTTAATTGTTGATATTATTATTAAGTCAAAAGTGAATCTAGTGGTTTTACCTTTAAATGTGGCATTAGTGTATCGTTACCCTAACTTTAAAAGTCAAATTTTGGGTGGGAAAAATGAAAACAACACGCACTCACTCACTTTCCTTTGGCTAAGTCCCTGATTTATCAGGATTCACCACAGTGGAATGAACCACCAATTACTCTGGCGCATGTTTTATGCTGTGGATGACCATCCAGCCACAGCCCAGCATTGATAGTACACTAAGTCATGAACACCCAGTGCTGAGAAACACCCACACACTCTCCCATTCACACACTACGGCCAATTTAGTTTACTGAATTCACCTCTACTGCATGTCTTTGGACTGGAAACCGGAGCACCCAGAGGAAACCCACGCAAACACAGAGAAAACACAAACTCCACACAGAAATGTCACCTGACCCAGCTGGGACTCGAACCAGCGAAATTCTTGCTGTGAAACCTAGCCACCTTGAAACTACTGAAATATTATTATATGTAAATTTTAGGGGTGTATTGGTATACTGAAGTTACAGTGTATGGAACATGCAACTTTCTTATGATTATTTCACAAGTTTTGACGCGTATCTGTGCTCTTGGCTTGCTTGCGTCACGAGAGTCCATCAAGTACTTTGTATCTTGCAAATATTACAACATATTACAAATTATTTGTTTCTGTTGACAAAGTCCAGTTTTATTACCTTTACAGTCAAAAGCCTGTGCTCTGCCAAAGCTGCAAATCAAAAAATGTCTCGCTCTCGTGCGCTACCACCAACATGCATATTACACATGAGCAGTAGAAAAACGAACATGAAATAAAATATCTAAAATACAATTTAGTAGAATTCATTATTCATCACAAATAAATGATAATTAACCTGAACAATAAACTATGAAATATGGCTCTTACAACGGTTTGTTACGTACCTCGGTTTTGAGGTCACAGTTCGATACAGGTTTGGTACAACAGGAAAAATAAATATTTCTTCAATCATCAATGTTGAAAATGATTGAATTGTTTAATACTTTTGTGAAAAAACATGCTTTTTTGTTTTGGAATTCTTAGATAAAAATTTTAATTTAAAAGAGAAAAACGTTTATTTTAAAATAAAATAGTTTCAATATTCTTTACTCATTTCTTTCCATACCATCATACTTCATTTCAATGCGCTCAAGAATGGACAGGTAATTCAGCCCAATCAAATACAAAACTGGCGTGTACACTTATTACTAAACACCTACAGGGATGAAACTTAATTCTAAAAGCATTACAAAGAATAAGCAATAATATAATTTTGTGAGAGGAAGCGGTGTCCCAGAATTTAACAAGAGCTTGAGGGAGATGTGTGAGAGCCTACTGGAACAAAGCCGTGCAGTCTGCTGTGATTTCATAATACAACACCTATTCCAAGAAAAAGTCAATTGCTGTGTTTATCTGATGCTATTACCAAATTGAGAGTTGCTAGGCTATTGCAAAGTGTGTGAGTCCAAATCACCAAAGCTTATGATAAATCCACAAATGGGATCATACTCGCACACAACATCCTCATCCAGGGTCACAGGAGAGAAATTCAACTCACACTGCACTGTAATATGCTTTAGTTATAGACATACAGCCAGGGATGGGTACGTTATTTTTAAAAAGTAATTAGCTACTAATATCATTAGAACTGTATTTAAAAAGATTTTCTAATAATTACTATATGATATAATTACATTTTTTTCAATAAGGCATTTAATGACTCAGTACTACTATACATCTCAACAACAGACAAGAAAATAGGTATTGACAATAGAAAAGAAAAATTGTAATTATTTAATTAATTCATTTTCTTTTTGGCTTAGTACCTTTATTAATCAGGGGTCGCCACAAAGGAATGAACCGCCAACTTATCCAGCATATGCTTTACGCAGCGGATGCCCTTCCAGCTGCAACCCATTACTGGGAAATACCCATACTCTCATTCTCACACATACGCTACAGATAATTTAGCTTACCCAATTCACCAACAGTGCATGTCTTTGGATTGTGGGGAAACCGGAGCACCCGGAGGAAACCCACGCAAACACGGGGAGAATATGCACACTCCACACAGTGCCAACTGACCCAGCCGAGGCTCAAACCAGCGACCTTCTTGCTGTGAGGCGACATCGCTACCCATTGCGCCACCCCGTAATTATTTCAATTTGAATCAAATATGGCCTATAGCTTTATTTTAAAAAAATACTTCAGCATTTGTTACCAAACATAAAATTCTTTAGTTAACGAATAGAAAGAAAATGGCAATGATACCATATTTCACACACACACATCACTGTCAATCATTTCTTATTCAAATCATAGTTTCTCATGCATACAGTACACAATTGTCTTATAAATGTAACCATTTTAGCTCAAATTATTTTCCGACATCATTATATGAATAACAAAAATTTAAAAAGATACAAATAGTCTGAATTTGTACAATATATTATCACATTTAATAAATGGTCTTGATACATATAACCTTAATAAATATAATATACATTTTCTGCTTCTTTGAAAAGATTTATGCAGAACTGTTGAATTTATTTACAGTATTTAAGTAAACTATATTTAACAGTAATTAAATTACAGTCCCTACAAATAAACAGTAATCCCTTAATTTACTTTTTAGCAGATAAGTAATTTAATTACAATAACCAAGTTATTACACCCAACATGAAGTAGCCAAACATGCCACTGATAAATGCTAACTTTGTTTCAAAACATGCATGGAAACAATGACTCCAAGCTCAATTTAGAAGAACTGTAACTGGCCCTATTTATGCAAATCTACAATGCATTAAATGAGATTCAGTGAGCATTGTAGTCACCAGATGGCTGAATGTTGGCCCCAAATCTTCACAAAAAATCTGCACACAGCATGCTGTCTCTGTGTGTCCACTACTGAATAATTATTGATTTTGAGCAAGCATTATATTAGTCTAATAATACAATGAATAGAAACACATTATTTGACTGGGAAGAACGGTTTTGTTTTTCACCAAGGATGGTTTTTCCACCATTAAACTTAGCACCTGTGACTACACTTGGAGCCATTTTAAAGAATCTGTGTTCCTGTATTTCCTGGGCTACACTTTCACCTTTGTGGCCCCTTTAATGGTGTCTGCAGGCTAAATACTGGTATGACTGTAAAAGTCAGTCACTAAAACACAAGTGAGAATGAATTAATGTGGAAAGCTTTGCAAGGTTTGGATTTTTTTCCAGTGTGCTTTCTAAAAATACGCCTTTGATTTGTAGCCACTCAAATAAACAAAAGAATAAATAAATTCTAGACTTCAGATGTTTGAGCCTTGCATGTTCACCTTCTGCATTCCTGCAGCTGCAAAATATTTGATGCAGCTTTCACAAACATGAAGGTAGTTTCTGTTCTGCGTTACAGTAATTCATATGTTGTTGGGTTTTTTTTTTTAGGAAATTGATGGTTAAAAAAAACATCTACATAGTATATACAGAGCTGTGTGACTCTGGATAAACAGAGAATCACAATTTTCATATTAAAATTAGAAATACAGATTAACCCATGATTCTAAAAGAATAGAAATAAGTAATGTAATAGATTCTGATCAATTTTATTTGTTACAATCTCAGTTTTTTTATTAATTATGGGTGTAATAATACATCGATATGCATCAAGAAATCCTTTTTGAAATAAAGATACCTCCATCAATATTTTTAAGACTTTTATTTTGATACCATCTTCATATTCCCATTCTGTTATTTTATTGTATAATATGTTATATATAAATATATTGCTGACTAATAACATCAATATCATATTATATTATAACAAGACTTCTAAATCCCTGATTTGCAGGGGTCGCCACAGCAGAATGAACCGCCAATTACTTTGGGATATGTTTTATGCAGCAGATGCCCTTCCAGCCGCAACCCAGCACTGGGAAACTCCCATATACTCTCTCATTCACACACACACACACACACACTCATACACTACGACCAAGTGAAGTTTATTCAATTCACCTATACCGCATGTACTTGGACTGTTGTGGAAACTGGAGTACCCGGAACATGCAAACTCCACATAGAAATGCCATCTGGCCCAGCCAGGACTGGAACCAGCAACCTTCTCACTGTGAGGCAACTGAGGCCACCGTGCCACCATTGATTTACACCCCTATTATTAATTTCTTTGATATTTTTATGATGCTCATTTTTAATGAATGATCCAGTTACTCACTTGATTGAATCAGCATTTTTGAACAATTTCAACAGTGAACAGTAACCGCCTTGGAAATAAGCAGGGATGTTGTCATACTATCTGGGGTAAATTGACACCAGAATGCTGCAATTAAACAGACTGTTAACCCACGAGAATGATATGAAAGTTTGGAATCCAAGCTTACTGTCCTCTACAGTATAATTACATATGTAATATTAGGGCTGGGCGATTCTTTCAATTTTTTCGATAAATTAGAATTTACGTTTTAAGATGAATAAATTTAGTATTAAATCGAGGTATCGCGATTTTTTACTAAAAATATTAGATACATAATAATTGCACCAATGGCAGAATAATTAAGAGGCAATATTGTCTGACCACATGATGGCGCGCCTAATTAACCGATTACTTGTGAGAGTACGGTGCTCTATGAAGGAACGTAATAGGCTACAGAAATAAGATTATAGAGATGGCCGGCTCTTCGCGTCAGGTTGACCTTGTGTCAAAGAAAGGTAGTAACATTTCTTCTGTGGTTGGGAAATGGTTCGGACTTGAGAGGTCAGACGTCGAACAAACTTTTGTCAAATGTAAAATATGCAGAAAGTCAGTTGCAACCGGCAGTGGCAGCACCACTAATTTATTCCAACATTTGCGACAAAGGCACCAAGCTGAATGGGAAGAATGCTCAAAGTTAAGAGATGAAAACAAGTTAAGTCTAAGTGCTAAAGATCCACCTAAAATTGCAAAACGTCAGATGTCATTAGCGGTATCATTTTCCAATTACGTTCCTACGACAAAAAGGCGCCCCGATGAAAAGAAATTACAGATGCTGTGGCATTTTATATTGCTAAGGACATGGTTCCCATATACACCATCGAAAAGCCAGGGTTCATAAAAATGCTACACACTGCTGATCCAAGATACTGAAGTTGCCGTGCCGCAAATATTTCAAAGAAGTAGCTATTCCTCGAATGTACACTGAAACATGTTAAAAAAGTAGCGGAGCAGCTTGAAAAGGCATCTTTTTTTTTCTACGATGACTGACCTGTGGAGTAGTCGTACTCTTCAGCCCTACATGAGACTTACAGTCCATTATGTTGACGCAGAATGGAAACTGCAAAGTTGTTTCCTTCAGACTGGTTATTTTCCTGACGATCATACTGGGGAAATAATTGGTCATAGGCTTAAAGATGCGCTGGCATCTTGGAAGCTTGTGGAGGATCGACAGGTGTGCGTGACCACTGACAGTGGAACGAACATGATCAAAGCAATGAAGGTGAACAACTTTGGTTCAGTGCTTTGGACATCGTCTTCACAATGCCATTGGTACGTACGATTAATAATTCAAGCAATGAAATTGCAGTTATTCAGATGTTATTTCATTAATAGCTGAAATGATGATGATGATGATGATGATGATGATGATGATGATTGTTTTGCTTTTGTAATAACGGTGCCAATCACTTAATATGAGTTTGTTGGTTATAGATTCATATTCTAAAGTTATGAAGGAGAAACCGGTTTACAATATTTCTGTCAAAGTACAATGAACTCAATGAGAGTTGACCGTGCAGTTGCAGTGTGCAAGAAGGTTGTAAGTGTGTTTTCCTTCAGCTGGAAAAAGAGAAGAGATCTTGCATCTGCAGAGGCTGAGCTCGGCCTACCTTCTCATCAACTCATTACGGAGACCCCCACCAGGTGGGGTTCAAGACAAAAGATGATCGAGAGGGTTTTAGAACAGGAGAAAGCCATAGCTCGGGTTCTTGACTCTGATAAAAAAACTCGGCAGCTTGTTCCAATGAGGCAAGACATTGATGTCATGGAATCCATAAATAAAGCTGATGCATTGTCAGGTGAAGCATATGTAAGTGTCTCGTACCTCAAACCAGTGCTCCATCTCTTTAATAGTAGTGTTCTACATGCACAAGACGATGACACAGATTTAACAAATGCATCAAAAGCATAATACTGCAGTACCTCAACTGAAAATACAGCGACCCTGTCACAGATGAACTCCCTTAACAAAGCTTCTCTGATGGATCCCAGGTTCCGTTCAACTTACATTGAACATGACAAGTTGGAGGGAATCAAGCAAAAAGTTGTTAAAGAGCTGACATCTTTGATGCCAGACAAAAATCTTGAGACAACAGTTCAGATGACTCAGGACGTGGACCAGGAAGAACAGAGAACAGAAGCTGGGGCTAAGAGGAATAAAACTGTGGCAAGCTTTTTTTAAGAAAACGGCACCAGCATCACAACCTGTCATTCAATCATAAGAAGACAAAGTCAAAGCCGAGCTTGCGTTACTTATAAAGAGAATGTTACTTCAGTCATGTTGTTGTAATGTTTTAAGTTGACTAGTTACACAATAAAAAAAAATCTAAATCATGAATCGGTCAAACTTTATGAAAAAAACTAGATTTTTTATTTATTTCTTTGCCATATCGCCCAGCCATAGGGCAGTGGGTCCACATGTGTCTTCTATTGGTAATCAAAATGGTTCTTGTGTTTATCCTGGACACTGCCATCTATGTGAAAATGTTGCAAACAAATGGTGTCAGCTCATTTGCACTCAATGCATACCTAATAATGTTCACGCTATAAATTCACTTCATAAAACCTCAATGTATTTTCAGAAACCACAAGTATTGGTTTTGTTTTTGCCTGCGTATGTTATTTTGTACTTTATTTCACAAAGCTAGTTGATGAAGGATCACAGTTCTTAGCTGACAATCTTCTTTAATGTTCTCCTATACTCTCATGATGTGAGAATGAGTAGGCCTAAATTAACAGAAATCTTTATTTTGTGTGAACTTTGCTCTAGCGTGACATTTTTTACAAACATGACAGACGTCAAAATACATTTTAAAATTCAAAACAGTATTTTGTGGAAGCTGTTTGTATCTGTTGAGAATATGTTATTGTTTCTTTCTTTTCTGGAGCAGACAGAAAAGCCCTTGATTGAGGAGAATCCGTATACATTAAAATGACTAAAGCAGTGACGTTAGTTACACTTAATCCACCAAACGCCAGATTATCAAGCAGTCAGATTACAGATGCATGCAATCGCTTTGCAAACCCATTTTACAGAAGCAGACATTCATAAAAGAAATAGAAAGGGAGCTGCATGCTTTTTGCATCGCTTTTTGGCAATCTTTGGTCAGCACACGTATAAAGTGCACCAAAATACTGTATCTGTACTGTAAATACAGCTCACTAGTTTGCAAAACAGTCATCGTTTCAAAACATTAATGTGCAGTATCTGTGTAGCGAATTCAGATGGACGTGAGTTTACTCGCAATCTACCTTAGGTGCAACTTTAAAACGCCAAACGTAAAAAAAAGCCATACCTTCTGATGGACTCTCAGATCTCAGCGACTGTTTGGTCATGAACCGGCGTTTGGTGTGATGCTCCTTCTTCGCAGGCAGAGGAAATATATTGTCAGAGCATAATTGAACAATACGAAAGCGTTAGGACGTTTCTTACATAGTCAAATCTTAGATCCAAAGTTTTCGACAACGCTGCAAATAAAAAAACATGCTTCTTGCCGCGTAAATTCCCACTCTGAAGTCCAGCACAGGGCAGCGACTTTCAGTCTGCACTAGTTCAGTATCAAGCTGTAAATACGCCCACACGCGCTGAAAGAGACAGAGTGGGCGGAGACTACATAGACGTGCAGGCGCCACTAACCAATCAGCGGCGCTCATGGGCTTAAAAAAGGACTACTAATGTGTACTAGTTTAACCGCAAAAGGATGCAGAAACCCGCTGGTGCACGTCATGTGAATTGCAAGAAACGTCAAGTGCTTCCTTACAAGAAACATACAATTTAATGTTGAGGTAAGGCTATATTATTATACAAAGTTATCAAACATGACTTGGATTAAACAGCTGATTCAAAGATGTTTACTGCTTCCTAATTCAGCAATTGTGTTTTTAAAAGCATAAGCTACTAGCATGGTGCTATATAATGGACCAATAAGGTTTGTTTTGTAACTGAAATTGTACTCAAATTGAATGTACTGAATGAATGCACTGATACTGAGTAAGATTTTGCTTAATTAAAATGTATCTGATCAAAAAGAAGCTTGAAAGCAGACATAGCGGTTACCTAATGAAAATAAACCACTGCTAAGTAATTATTATTAAATAAAATGTTTCTTCTTCATTTATTAAGAGCACTTAAGTACAGTATGTATATGCCAAAATAATACTTAACCATCAAGCACTCAAGTAGACTATTACACCTTATGATACATTTTTGTTGTAGTGCTCTTATGTTGTTCATTCATTATTAGCAAGCAAACTATGCATGATTTATGTGAAATCTCTTCAAGTAAAGTCAACCACATCATTTATTTTACCAACACATCCAAAAACTTTAAAAGCACATAGGAAACCCTCAACTTGGAAATGCTAATTCTTTTTCAGGTGTCAAGCTACAAGCTCAACAGCTGGTGCACTTTCACCATATGTTATTGAATAGGCTAGTTATTTTTGAAATGTTTAACTTGTGATGAAAATATCTATGTATAAAGATACAAAACACACAATTGCGCACATAAAGAGCTTGACAATATTAGTCAGCAATCAGTCACAACATTTAAACATATCAGTGATGCTATTATGTAACTTTCATGGAGTCTGTGCTGTTATCTGTGGTTCAGATTTCTCATTTGCCACATCATGTGGAAAGATCAAGTTAGAAATCACAGCGCTTTCAGTTTCGTATGAGGGAAACTGAAGTAACTCAAACTGACAGCTCCTCACGTCAGTGTTATTGTGTAGCCATGGACTAAATGCCACTGTAATGAGATGTAAAATGTGGTCCCTCATCTGTGGATCCAGTTTAGCTGTTTATAGCTACTATAATTGCTTTTCAGAACAGATTTACTGTTGAACTTGGACAGTCACTGTGACAACTGTAATAGAGTTTTATAGCATAGGTTTATAACAGAAAATAAGTGAGAGCATACTGATGAATATCTTAAAAGAAAATCCAAACTATAAGCAGGAATTCACACACATTAAGAAGATGCAGGGTAAACATTTTTTAAATGTTTTTTGTTTGTTTGTAGTTATATTATCAGTTTCTTGTTTGTTTGTAGTTATATTGTCAGTTTCTTGTTTGTTTGTAGTTATATTATCAGTTTTTTGTTTGTTTGTAGTTATATTATCAGTTTTTTATTTGTTTGTAGTTATATTATCAGTTTTTTGTTTGTTTGTAGTTATATTGTCAGTATTCTTGTTTGTTTGTAGTTATATTATCAGTTTTTTGTTTGTTTGTAGTTATATTATCAGTTTTTTGTTTGTTTGTAGTTATATTGTCAGTTTCTTGTTTGTTTGTCGTTATATTATCAGTTTTTTGTTTATTTGTAGTTATATTGTCAGTTTTTTGTTTGTTTGTAGTTATATTGTCAGCTGTTATGTTGTCAGAAAAGTGGCACATTTGTAGGAATTCATATGACTTAATTTATATGGAAATGTAAGATTTTTAAAAGGAGTTGTGTCTCCTAACCCTACCCCTTATTGGGAGATTGAACAAATTAATATTAATTAACCACTAAGTCAAAATGTTGTGAATTGCTGTGAGATTGCATTGGAAAATTAGACCCCCTTTTCTCCTGGTTTGGCTGAAAAACTTTAACATATGATTCATCAGCATAGCATCTGCATGAATGTTTTGGGGTTTTTTTGTTTTGTTTTGTTTAGTTTTTTTGACATGCAGTGTTGCATGTCTTTAATTCAGACAGGTATCACTCATCCTTCTGCTGCAGAAAACATTGAGACATATTTGATGAGTGGAAACAAAAGTAAACTTGTCCCTAAAGAACATCCCTTTGTTGATTGAATTTGCATGTGGATACATCCTCTTCCCCTTCCTGAAAATGAGCAGCATTCCTCCAGCAGGATGGACAAACTTCCGGATGGGATTTTCCAGTGCTCAGCCTTTGACTCAATTTCACATTTTAGGCTTTTATTGTGCATCTCCATTTATTCATTAACTTTCAACTGCTATTATTAGAAATACAGTACAAAAAGATTAAAAAATTAACTGTAAGACAACTTTTGGTTAATCTTAAATGGTTAGTTCAGCCAAAAATGAATATTCTGTTATTCACCTTCATGTCATTCCAACCCCCTGAGACCTTCGTTCATGATCAGAACACAAATTAAGATATTTTAGATGACATCAAGAAGCTCTTTCATCCTCCTATAGACAGCAATGGTCCCAATACATTTAATTTCCAGGAATCAAAACATTCCATGTGACTTCGGTGTTTCAACTGTACTTCAACACTTTTGTGTGCTGAAAAACGAAATATTAATGTAAAAATTACCTTGTTTGTCTATGTCTTTTGCATCATGTCAGGGTGTGCGTATACTATGGCCAATATGACGCTTGTGTGTCATGCTGCAGACTCTAATGGCAATATGTCGTACTGCCCATAGTAAACATGCACCCCGACATGAACAATGTTTTATTTACTTTCTTTTTTTCTTTTTTCCTGCACAAAAAGTGTTCCAGGAGCTTTGTTTGATTACAGTTGAACCACATGGACCACATAAGTCACGTGGAATGTTTTGGTTCCTTGTCTGGACATTAAGGCTGCGTGTCCACCAAAGCATTTTTGCACTGCAGAAATATGAACACTGTTCTAAAATGTTCTGTACTTGAGCACTGCAGTTGCTTCTTGCCACTCAGGCTTAAGCTTTTGTCATGAGGTGTGAAGAGCTTTGATCCTCCACACTGATATAACAAAATCAGCACAAAACTGAAAGCAGAACAAATCAGATATGCTGCTCCACATAAGGGTACATTTTCTACACAGATGAAGCAGAGAAAAGGCACTGGTATCTTAGTATCGCTCAATCCTTTCATGGGGGAACTATCATAGATTTAGTGCTCTGGGTTGACAAAGGAATGCAGGTAGAAAGAGGAGAGAGAGCATACATATCATTAGCTCTATCACCATGTGGAAGACATTACGTCCTGACCTGAGATTTAACCCTGTCTGAACCCATTGTGTTTTCCTGCTTTATGGACTGTGGGCTGAGGGGTGTGTGGTTGTGGTTTGTTTCATGTGCTCATAGCTCAAAAACACTTGCCAATGAATCAATCCCTTGCTGTTGAATCTTCACGGTAAAAGAAGTTGTATTTTACATGAATGAACTAACCTGCAATAAAAAAGCAATAGATGTATTTCTGTAGTTCCATTGATGTTTCTGTTGGCCACATACTGTACATTGTTGATGCAGCCTCATTTCAGAATAGTATTCATTTATATCCCAAAGTAAGAAATGGAAGTAATTTATGCCTCATGAGAAACACCTTGTTTAAATGTGGGTTTTTTTTTTTTTTTTCAAAAAGCGAGATTAATGTAGCATGATGTCCTAAATAAATGACTCTTTATAGCATAGAAGAGTGGATGAGTGCGCAATGTAGGCCAATTCCTAAAATAAGTAGACTTATTTGAATGGGAGGTTTGCGTCTGAGTTTGCTTTCAAAATTGTTTTAATTGGTCTGTACCAATTAGTTTGACTGACCGCACATCACATTTCTGTGAATTAGCATGACTGCATTCATATCAGAAACAACCTGTATTAGAGTTTGCACGAACCATACAGAGATCATCCTATATAAGTGGACCACAGTACAGTTTATAAGTATGCACACACAAATTTAAAAGTGGACCCAAATGAAACAAATTCTGCAAACTAACCTGGTTGGGCCCCAAAAAGTGTTCATTGTGAAAGTCACCAAAACTGTTCTGTGAAATGTATATAACAGTATTAGCAGCTATTGGTGAAAGGTATTTTTATAGGGTTTACCGGTATCAGTCTAAATGATTTATATTTTACTTTGAGTCATATGCCAATGTAAAATAGTGACTTGCCTGAAACATGCTCAAATTAATCAGAATCAAATTAAGGGAAATTGTAAACTGTGAATTGTAACTGAACCAAATTGGAAAGAGATAATAATAATTTGAAACCTTGGCATCAGCATCACCCCAGCTTACAGGGCATGTTACCATGTAATGCTATTCAAAATAAGGTTTTTGTTACATTATTGTAATGTTGACAGAAAAACGTTTTTAGAACAACATTCTTGGAGAACATTTAATTAGTATGTTTTTATAACTTCATGGAAACGTTATGCTAAAATTGTTAGTTGGGACTAATGATCAGGGGAGTGTGGTTTACACTCAAAGCTCAGTTCCATCAGTTCATGGGGCCATTGCAACCCATGTATTTGTACAGTCTCCAGCACACGAACGCTAAACATTGTAGCCTCTACCATCAATAATTTGTCTTTTTTTTTTCACTGCACAGCTCTTATGAGTCTGCTTCTTTAGTACTTACACACTAAATCATACTCCCATCTGGGTCGTGGAACCAAGTCTCCACTAAGTCTCAAAATGATTATTTACAGAAGGTAGGGTGAGTACGCTGTAGCCCACAGGTGTCAGCCACTAGTGTACCTCTGAAGACCAGAAGAGTGAGGTTTACCTGCACAGCTTATACTAAGTAACCTCAACAAACTTCACTCCCATCCAGGTCACAACACCAATCCAGTTCTGCTTCCACCACTTCAAACTGAATTTATGGTGTCTCCAGCTGAAAGGTCGACACTAACAAAAACACTAAAGACTGTAAACCCTACTGTCAGTTCAAGTATGCCTCTAGAAGCCAAGGGAGTTAGATTTATCAATACAGATCAGCTTGCCTATGCTACACTCACCCGTCTAAACCTCACTCCCATTTGGGTCTCAGCACCAATGTACTACTCGCACCTTTCCAATCAAGATTCAAACGGGTCTTCAGGCTCACAAAAAAATTTAAAGAGTTCTTCTTCAATTTCAGTAATTTTTGTTTCTCTTGAGGTCAGAGAAGTGAGGTTTACTTGCACAGCTTATACTAGCTGACCTCTATTTCATTCATGAAAAAAGACATTAGTGTGCACACATCTAAGAAAAGGAAATCAGGTCACACAGGAAATACAAGAGAAACCCAAACTCTAAACATCACACCAGCAAACAATAATCACCAAATAACCAATGAACAGGTAAACATGATGAAGACCTTGTAGGTCAAAACGTTGTCCAATTAAGTTGTCTTTTGAGAGCTAAAGTGGCAGTGTGCCTATTCTGTTTACATTTTCTATTACATTCACCCCACTAAACCTCCCTCTCATGTGGGTCACGGCACCAACATAAATTCTCTGGTTCTACTTTTACTGCTCCAAACAAAATTTAAATGGGTGTCTCCAACTTGGGAGACAAGGCTAAAGACTCGGCCCCTTTAACACCTTAGCTGGTCTCTATCACATTCACCACCTAAACTATAACGCCAACTGAGTTTACTGTACCCCTCTTGGTCTACTTGTACTCCTCTAATATGGGATTTAAACCGACATGTCAAGCATAGGAAATTGGTGCCCTAGCAAGGGTGCTATATATCGCAACCTCTAGCATTAGTCACTATGCACTTCCATTCTATTCCTTTGTTTCTCTTTCTAATACTGCCAGCATTAAATTCAAGTTTAGCCTTAGGACTGAGACTTCTCAGAGGACAGCAAGCCAATTTAATTTACCACTGAATGGAAAGGTGAACTTGTGCATGTTAGAATTCAGTTGCAAATGAGTAATGGTATTAAAAATTAGTTGTGACAGCGAATGTTTTTTTTTCTAAGCGTCATGGGCTTAAATGTCAATTAAAACAACACCAGAAACTCTGGAGATATGGCCAGAATGATGATCTAGTGTCCTGCAAGAGTGTCTATTCACAATGCAACAGTGAAGCGTGTGTTCAAAACTGAATTATCAGGCACATGTGCTTCAGTTTATTTGGTGACATTGTGAAAGCTTATACATAAGCCACTGAGTCTGTTCCTCTTTATTGTCAGTCATCTGCCACAGTGTATTAGAGATTTGAGGTTAAATGTTGTTTTTGTGGCTTCTGTGTCTGCATCCCGGTTAACCAATACTGGCAATCTCTGCTGCTCCAGTTCTCCAGGCTAAACAGAAAAGAGAACGGAAATGATTACACGTCAGAGGAGTAAGTGCTTCCATAGCTCCCCACAAACTCTGTTTATTAGCAGCAAATAAAGACAGTCAGGGACCTAAACTAGCTTAGGGGGGGGTGAGATCTAGTCTCTAGTTCATTAACTTTAGGGCCATAAATTGTTCATAAAGAGCTTTTGGATATAGGATAAACTACAGAAGACACAAAAGTGGTAAAACAGACGTACAGAATCTGATGTTTTTTAGCAATTATTTTAGATGATGAAGATGAAGGTTTGGTTTAAAGAGCCTTTAGCTTAACTGATTACTGATTGATTTAACTAAGTATCTAATTCTAACCACGATGTGGAAAATATTTATCTTTAGAGTTTAAATTATGGTTTGGTCTTATACTAGCTGGTTTGCTGGTCAACCAACATAATTATTGGTCAAGCTAGCTGACTAGGATGCCATGGGGACTATTCAAGTTTGTTATGCCTTAATGTGATGGTCTTCTTTAGATTTTCTGTTGAATAAAAGTAACTACATGCAAACTAAATCTCATTAGAGTACATTGTAAATCAATGCTGGTTTGCACTCAATTAATTTGTGTTGGGACAACATGAAGGAATTAAGTTAACATATAGGTTATAAGTGTATTGAACATAAAACTATTAAGTTGTCCCCCCAAAAAACTCAAGAATTGTGTCGTTTCAGCTCTTTTTAAATAAGCAGTTTTTTGAGTTAATTTACTAGAATTGGTTGACATGAAATTGCAAAGTTAAAGGATTTAGGACTTATATTTCACCATAATTAAAAATTCTGTTAATAATTACACATCCTTCTTAATCTTCGGAACACAAATTAAGATATTTTAGGTGAAATCATAGAGAGCTCTCAAGTCCAGAAAAGGAACCAAATACTCTATCAAAACATTTTCCATGTGATTTCAGTAGTTCAAATGATACAAAGCTCCAAGAACACATTTGTGCACCAAAATAAACACTTGTAAATATGACTTTGTTAACCTATATCTTGTCTCCCGCATCAGGTCAGTGTGTGGCTTCCGCGTCAGGCAATAAGATGAAAACAAAGTCAGGATGTCTAAGCTTCCATCTAAATAGCATGATACCTCAAGTTACAAACTTACAAGAGACAACTATGCATATTAATAAAAGATTTTTTAAATTATCCAGTTTCTTAGAAGAAAAAAAGGTACTCATACATTTGTGTAAAGGATTTCAGGTTGCGGCATTGACCCTGTGAAACATGATGTTGAGGTGAAGCAAATCCCAGCAGTAAATCCTAGCTGATGACAGGTTCCTTCTAAACACTATAGTATACTATTTAGATGCATGGAGAGAGCTGTTGCAGCCATTGCAGTTTTATATACTGTACTGTCCATGGTGATATACTACTGTCCATGGTGAATTGTGGAGATTTTGATTAATAGCCACAGAAGCCCTTTAGCCACAGAAGACATGGTCTCTTGTGACCTGTAGTTACAATTATTCCTTCTGTTTTGGTCGATTTTATATATTTTTAATTTTGTATTTATAAGCCTCGGGTGAGGGGTGTGCCGTGGTAGTTTCAGTGGATGGGATTGTGAACAGTCCCTGAGACGGGACTCGAACTTGGGATGCCAGAAGCACAAATCATTTAAAATTCCAAGGGTAAAATCTTTGGAAAACATTTAACAATTCGTTTAACATTCCTTTAGTTGTCAAATATTACTGTAAATGTAAATTTGTTTATTATTTAAATCATTTATATTTCATACTATGACTAATTTATGGAAATTTACTGATTACAAATAATAAATGCTAAATATGAATGTACTAAATAAGAAAAAATATTTTAAAGGGATAGTTTACCCCCCAAAATTTAAATGACTCTATTACTCACCCTTGAGTGGTTCCGAATTGTTTTTTTCTGATGAATACAAAAGACGACTCATTAAAAAGAAATGTTAAATGATTTTGTAACACATTAAGAATGCCTCATAAAGTATTTTTAATAAAGAACTGTAGGTAAAACAAGCAGATGTTTTTGCAAAGCACAAAGCAAAATATAAGTGCCTTCTTTTTACTATAACAAAGCAGAAATAGAGACCTGATTTTGTTCGGCACATCAAAAAATAAAATAGATCATGATTTCATCCTTTTGATATTCAAAGCTCACATCTGCCACGGAAAACTTTTGAGTAATTTTAGTTTCTGCTCTTGCTCCTTTCATCTTCATCAGATCAATCATGACAGCACAAAATCTGTGAGTGAGATTCCAGCTTTAGTTTCCGCAGACATTATGGCTCCTTTGGGTGGACTGTGTAATACTGGTTACACCATGTGGCATATGTTTAAACATCAAAAATTTTATATATTACCTAAGTACTACATTTAAATAAGAATGTACTTCATGGCCTTGAACAAAAGTATATTCTACAATATGAATGTGTTTAGTATTAATAAAATACATTTGTCATCTGTGCTGGATCTAAGTTACTTACACTTTTTTTTTCCTGTTACTGATTACAAATTGGCCTCACGGTGGCGCAGTGGGTAGCACAATTGCCTCACAGCAAGAAGGTCGCTGGTTCGAGCCCCGACTGGGTCAGTTGGCATTTCTGTGTGGAGTTTGCATGTTCTCCCCGTGTTCGCGTGGGTTTCCTCCGGGTGCTCCGGTTTCCCCCACAATTCCAAAGACATGCTAAATTGTCCATAGTGTGAATGAGTGTGTATGGATGTTTCCCAGGGATGGGTTGTGGCTGGAAGAGCATCCGCTGCGTAAAACATATGCTGGATAAGTTGGCGGTTCATTGCACTGTGGCGACCCCAGATTAATAAAGGGACTAAGCCGAAAAGTGAATGAATGAATGATTACAAATTACAAGATGAAAATTGTAGTCAGTAAAAAAACAACTTATTTTAGGTCATTTATTGTGACTATAGAGGTTGTTATAGAGGCAAAGTGATTTATCTATCTATCTTTTCATTCATCCATCCATCCATCCAACTGTTCAAAGTACAGTGTATTTTTAGAAAGAAAACCATTCAAGTAGAAAATTAAATTAGATGAATCAGTAAAGAATGACTAGCGTGCATGTGCAAGTCTGCAGCCAGACACTATTGGAGAAACTTGCAATCAAGTAACTCACATTTTTGATTATGACCATTTTTTTATTTTATATTACAGGTTCAAATGTATGGAACATGATTACATAATCCAGATCATATGTAATCTGTCACAATCAAGCAAGTTTTTACATGATTTATGGCATTAGATATATTCACCACTTCTCTTCTGTGGCCTGAGCATGTTAGCATGTTGTTCAGAATTCAGCAATCTTTGTTTTGTAAAAAAAAAAAGCAAAGTGAAAAATAGAGAATTCGTATTAACTACATTGTTCATTCATTCATATTCATTTCGGCTTAGTCCCTTTATTAATCTGGGGTCGCTACAGCGGAATGAACCGCCAACTTATCCAGCATATGTTTTATGCAGTGTTTTTCCAGCTGCAACCCATCACCGGGAAACATCCACACACACTCATTCACACACATACATTACGGACAATTTAGCCTACCCAATTCACCTATAGCGCATGTCTTTGGACTTGTGGGGGAAACTGGAGCACCCGGAGGAAACCCACGCCAACACAGGGAGAACATGCAAACTCCACACAGAAACGCCAACTGACCCAGCCGAGGCTCAAACCAGCGACCTTCTTGCTGTGAGGCGATCGTGCTACCCACTGCGCCACCGTGAGGCCTTAACTACATTGTGTTAAAGCTAATTTTGTAACAATGCTAATTTATGTTACAAACATGCTCACATCGTGCTAAAAATGTGTTACAGTTTTTCTCAATTGCTTCAGCTCAATTCTCGAATAAAAGCTTTATTTTTCAAAACAATACGTTCAGATCTCTGAACCATTAGCTTCTTGTTCACATCAGAGTGGAATTTCTTGTTGATTTGAGCAAATTGCAAATGCTTTGGCACGTGTGCAAGGTAAGTACAATTGTCTTTAGTTTGGACAAAAACTAATTGAATATGGCCTGTTGATCAAAACTAATGAGTCAATTCTCATTAAAACTGTCAAACTTCTCAATCATTTTTCATCCAGTAAAGCAATCACTTACTTAGTTGTAAATATCGAAGTTGATATTTAGCCGCACCATATTGGTGTTTCGTAACATCTAGTTTTTATGAGGTGGGTTGTTAGCCCAACGCTCAACCCCCAACCTGGAGGACCAGGACATACACACAGACAATTTAGCTAACCCAATTCACCTACAGCACATGTCTTTGGACTGTGGGGGAAACCGGAGCACCTGGAGGAAACCCACGCCAACATTGGGAGAACATGCAAACTCCACACAGAAATGCCAATTGATTCAGCCGGGGCTCAAACCAGCAACCTTCTTGCTGTGAGGCGACACACTACCCACTGTGCCACCATGTCCCCCCTTAGCCATCACACTCAAAACAATTTTTTCAATTATCAAACATTTGTATACACACATTTACACCCTAAATATCTGATGTTGAAATAGTTTGTAATGTCTGCTAAATTGGTAAATGACCTAATTGCAATACAATTTGAATCAACCAATACAATCTGGGAGCATATATAGTACTCAACAATTGAAGTGGATCAAAACGGTCTAAAAACTATTTAGCAATGCTCATTCTTGTCTTAGGACAATTTTGATCCAATGTTGACTACTGTGTACATTGCCCACAGCACAATCACTACTTTTTTTGAGAATGGAGAACTTCCACAATTCTGAACTGCAGCAACATGCTTGTGGAAGAGTAATTGGAAGACGTGTAATCTCTGGCCTGATCAACAAGAGCAACAGGATGTCCACCATAATTATTATTTATTTTTCTTTAAGGATGTTTATTTTGTGTATTTGTGGTAACGTAAGAACTATACGATACAGTAATTGGACAAGCAAGATTGCACTTTACGTGTTATACAAAAATAAATGTACTGTATATATACAAATGTTCATATGCTTGTCTTGTGTAGCAGGGCGGAGTGAAGAAGCCAACAAGTTGTGAGTGAACAGACCCCAGAGGGAATTTATTTACAAGTGATCAACGTGCCAAGGTGCAGGTAAGTGAATCAGTGTCTTCGTATTGTGTGGCATTTTCTCCGTGCAGGGTGCTCCAGCTTCCTCGGGCTAGTCTGTCGTTACGAGAGAGAGAGAGAGAGAGAGAGAGAGAGATGAAGCATGAATGAAATGTTTTGGGTAACTACATTTTGCAGACATGCAATAAAGTTCCAGGGAACAGTTTTGAGATTTGCACTTACAGTTTATAGAATGTTAAGACGGTTTAGAAAATTGAGTCAAAGCAATTGAGAAAAACTGTAACAACGTGCTAACTCAAGTGCTGTATCAAGTCAGCATCAAAGTTTGTCAACCAACACTTTTTATAAAATATCACACCGTCTCCTTCTTACTCAAATCACTGATATTCATAACAAGAGCAAATATCAAACTGTTCTCTTAGAATTGATTTTAAATTAATTTCTAATAATTTTAGTGAGTAGGCCACTCTATGGGCCTTACTTTTTAAGCACACTCTCTCAAGTACTTCCTCTCTTCAGCTTCTTCTGTTCACCTTCACACTGTGACCACTTCAAAGATCCGTGTTCCCCTGCAGAGGCCCAGAGCAGGAAGCACAGCTGGCAGCCGTTCACAGAATCACTCTGCTTCTGCTCTCTTGTGTTCCCATCCTGACCTTCTAGTTTACGGGGGCCAGAAGGGAGTATAGTTTACAGTAGTCCTCCACATGATGACATGTCCAGAGAACCTGACTGTGAGACCTGCTAGTTTTCTTATAATGTAGCTACATAAGGACCTGTTTAGTAGGGCAGCCTGAGTGAAAAACTGCTCTGTCTAAATAAAATATTACTGAAAATGTATCAATGAATATAACCATTAATCTCCCTGAAAATAAATAACTAGGGGGGATGGCAAAATGTGACAGAAAGTGCATTATTGGATTTGGCTTAAAGGTAATCTTAATAGACTTAATAGTTCACCCAAAAATATTCACTCAATTTCCACTTGTTCCAAACCGGTGTACATTTATTTCCAATGCTGAACCCCAAAAAAGAAAGTTTGACAACCATCCATTGATTTCAATGTTTGTTTGTTTTTATTATTATGGAAATCAGTAATTGCTATAAACAAAATGTCTTATTTCTAAGCAAAAGAAAGTAATATCTGAAAGTTGAAGGTGAATAAACAGACAAAGGTTTAATTTTGGATAAACTATCCTTTTAAACAAAATCTTCAAAAGGTCCCGACAATATATGTGTCACGGGTCACAGAAGGCAGAGACAAGGATATCGTTCACACAGTGTTTATTAAACACAAGTATATCTTCGCACCGAGTGGTGCATGCAAACAGTTCAATAGAGTCACTTCCCTTAAGTAGAGCAAGCCGATGACAGAGGTTAGTCTCAGGGTAAGACGAGTCACAGATAGCCTTGGCGGATGATCGAGATGAGCAGACAGAGAGAGTTGCGACCATGTGAAGAAGATACCGGACAATGAAGGACTGGAGAGGGTGAGACTATATAGTGCGGTGGTGATGACTGGAG
>CAIGQW010054063.1:7977277-7993481 GCA_903798125.1 Danio choprae | reverse complement strand
GACTGAGTGCGTTGTGTGGTGGCTGGAGAGTGTGACTGGTGATCGGGGCTGACAGAACGTGCAGGGGGTGTGACAATATGACTCTTAAAAAATAAAATAAAACTGTGAAAAAGTCTTAAATGATACCAAATAAATGCACTCATAAAATGCAGGTTTGTGATCACTTTATTTTGATGGTCCCTTACTTTATTTCTCCTTACTTTAAGTAAATTTGCAAGTTAATGTCAATTTACACTAACCCTAATGGTCTTATACTCTTCAGAATGAGTTGCCATGTAGTTGCAATGGAATTTATAAATCAACAAAATGTTAAATCAATGGTACACATACATGGAACCTTTTCATTACACAAAAGGTTCTTTATAGTAGGCTACATATAAAACACTTTAGATTATAAAAATGTTCTTTAAACAAAAACAAAAAGTGGTCAACTTTAAGGTTATTAAATGGAAACTAAAATAGTTTTTGTATGGCATCAGTGAAGGAAAAAACCTTCTGGAACCTATATTTTTTAAGGTGTTCTTGAATCAAACAAGCACAAACATGAAATATATCTTGGGTACATCTTGAGGTAATCCATGCTGCTTTGCTAAAGCTAAATCTGGGATTTGATCTAGTACGTGTAACGTGGAGTCAGACTCAAGACACAAATGAGTTAGAGTCAGACAGACGAGTTTATGGAGTTACAAACAGCAGAAGCTGGGGAGTAATGCCAGATACAGTCTCTGAATATGATGGAGATAATACATTTCTGTTTTACCGGGTATCTCGAGTTCATGAGATGCCGGAGTGCGGTTCCAGGAGCTGGCATCGGGAATAGGATGCAGGTAGAGTAAGACACCATACACAAAGGAACACGAGGTGCAGACAAAGGAGATCGGAAACTTTAGACTGGAGCAGGAATATGGGTAAACAGCTTTTTATGAGTTCTTTTCCACAGGGGAGACCAGACAATATTTTAATGTGACCTCTGTGGTGCTGGATTAGTGAATGACGGTCAGGTGTGTGATTACTCCAGTGCTTGTGATCGCTGATTAGTGCGAGAGGCTGGTGTTTCTGTGACAGTATGCATATACTGCTACATGTTATTGTCTTTCTCACAAAAAAAAAACATATTTTATTTTAATCTAACTTGATTGGGTGGACCACCGATTTTTGAGCCACACCCTTGCCCTTGAACGGCTTTGTACTGCAGGACAATACAATGTGTATCAAATTATATCAAAAAAGGAGGATTTAGCATTTAGCAAATATTTTTATCCAAAGTGACTCACATGCACACACATTGAGAAGTTGGAGATCTCATTGGTATTGAGGGTGGAAGAGAGTGCTGGTTATTCTCCCCCACCTACAATCCTTGTCTGTGTCAGGACTCAAACCTGCGACCTTTCGATCCCAAATCCAACTGCTAGTTCCCATGCTGGGCCTATGTTTTATGTTGTTTGGTTTGATTTGCAGATAGCCTGGTTGGTGATTTGTGGGTGGGTTGTCCAACTCAAGGGTCATTATGTTGATCCCATAAAGACTGCAGCATTTTGGGAGGGAAGTTGCTTAGACTCAAACTTCTAACCATTAGGTACAGCTGCTAAAAAAAACTGTAAGAGACCGGGAAAATGCGGTAGTTAAATTACATTAAATAGCATTGAATAGCTACATGAAAACACACAAAAAGTGTTTTCTGTGGGTAACATGAGTCACCCAACTATTCAATTACTCATTTGCAATCGAAAGCAAAAGCAGGAGGATCTCTTAAATCATCGACAGTTAACAGACAGAAACAAGAGCGCTTTCTCTTTTCTCAGACAGGGCTGCTGCTGATGTTTTTATCCAAACAGCAGTGCAGACAGTAAATCCACTGCTTGTCTCTAACTATACTTTGACATACAGTTCAGGGGAAACTTTTCAGATCCCTGGTGACTTACGGTATTTATTGCTAAGGTCGTTCATCAGCATTTTGGACAGTCTGGAGAATAAGGATAAATGCAAGATACAATGTAAAGTGAATCAATGTATTATACTTTAGCTAACAAATCATCATCTGCATATATCTTTATGCTATTATCAGACTCTAATACATGATATAGAATACGATAAAATATATTTGTAAGAATGACAGTATGAGCAATTTTGTGCAAGGACACTTTTGTCTACATTTGTTAATTTCAAGGGTTTCATTTGGTCGCTTATGCTGTTGCAATTATGTAAATTAGGTTCCTTTTAGATTTTAAATTGCCATGTTGACTTTCCGCTATGTGCAGGAAATCCAAAAGCCATTTGGCTTTTATGCTCAAGTGCAAATGGCTATTCATTGAACCTTTTGAATGCAGTTAACACCTGAACTGCCACCGTCCCAAAATTGGGATGTCTTTCAGTACATTTTTCAAACCTGAACTTAACTGGAGAAACTATATAATATTTATTCTTTTTGTTGCTATTGTTGTTAAGTTTGTTTCTCGTTAAGATGCTTTATTGTTTAGAAAAGTGCAGCTTAATTCACCCGATTATTAGAAAGTCGAACGATCTTTATGAGAATTGGATTATCAGATAAGCTCTTGTTTTGCTAATGGCTAACAGTGTGTACTTTACGAGAACTCTTGTAATTTTGAGCAGTGTAGTTCTTTTGTATGTTAGTTTATGGAGGAGTTGCCTTTAAACACATTTGTATTTATGTTTTGGAATAGTTAAGAAGTTTAGTTAAGCGTCGCATACGCTGAAGATTACGGTTTTGTTTCTGCATTTTTTCTTTCGTTAGTAAGTTTAGTGGGTTGGGGTTTCGTTAGATTGTGTTTTGTTATTTATTACTTTGTTTTGGCAACAATCCTATTTTTCGTTTGATTCGGTTACCTAAATCTACATTGTAAATTCATATATTCATTGTTTGATATTCTTTGTTTAATAATTAATACTTTTGTTTCACTTATCCATTTGTTATGTTTTTTTCATTTTTACCCAGCACCATTAGAGACTCGCTTAATGTTACGTCTCATCCAACATAACAACTTAAAGGCGTAACATCACCAATAATTGTGAAGTGTGAATTGTAAATGTGGCATGACAATCAAGGGGTTGAAGATCAAGTTCAGCTTTGAGCAGGAAAACTTCAGAGTCAATCCCTGTCTAAATTTGCCTTTGGTACACTCTTCTAAATAACAAAATATTTTCAGTAATACCACACAATAACAATTTTTAGTTCCTCAAATAACCTCTGTCAACAATTTATTTAAAAAAAAAAAAATTATTTCTAGGTACTGAACTTTTTATTTTCACCATAAACACCTTTGGTGGAATGGAAAAGTTCCATGGATTTGACTCAACGTTTTTTAACTCGCATGCAGTGATAACAGGGTGGATGTTTTATTTATATTGTAATAATTTTTTCATACTACACAATTTGATACTATACAACAAGGTTGTAATGATGTTTATTTTACGAAGGTACCAATTTGTTGTATAAAGAAATAGAATGTTGAAAAAACATATTAGGCCTAACTGTGATTGAGGACTAATCACTTATAATTGTTTTCAAATTATTATTTGCACGCATTTATTTGTAGGCCTACTGTGTCAGAAGTGTAAATCTTGTCTTGTCACATTCAGTTACGAATTCCATGAATCACTTCAATTATAAGGGTAAAATCTTGTGGAGGGGCCTTACAGTGGCGCAGTGGGTAGCATGATCGCCTCGGCTGAGTCATTTGGCATTTGTCATGTGGAGTTTGCATGTTCTCCCTGTGTTGGCGTGGGTTTCCTCCGGGTGCTCTGGTTTCCCCCACAAGTCCAAAGACATCCAGTACAGGTGAATTGGGTAAGCTAAAATTGTCCCTAGTGTATGTGTGTGAATGAGTGTGTGTGGATGTTTCCCAGTGATGGGTTGCAGCTGGAAGGGCATCCGCTGCGTAAAACATATGCTGGATAAGTTGGCGGTTCATTCCGCTGTGGCGACCCCAGATTAATAAAGGGACTAAGCTGAAATGAAAATGAATGAATGAATGAATGAATCTTGTGGAGTACTTCGCGTTACTGGGTATTACTGTCAGCCGTTTAACATTTCTTTAATAAAACAGTTGTCAAATATGAAGTGTTTTTAAATTTTAGTTTTTGATTTTATATTATTATTTAAATTTGTTATATTTCATACTATATTTGACTTGTATCAGGCATTTAAAGTATATAACTGATTACAAATAACTAATAAATCCTTTTCATTAAATATTACTAGCTACTTTTAAAAACAACTGCTTCTACTGTATCTTAAAATCTAATTTAATTCTATAATAAATAAAAAATCCATAACACCAGTCTTCAGTGTCACAGAAAACGTTTTATATACGCCATATTATATTTCTTATCATATTCAACAACAGTTGGTTATTTATGGACACTGTTGTGAATATAAAGTTCAAAGAATCAACATTTATTTGAAACCGTATTCCTTTGTAACACTATAAAATACTACATTTAATATAGCCTACATTTACCGACCCTAAATAAAACACAACACATACCGTATAATGCTAAAGATGACCTACACATGCTTCTTATAAGCCTACAGATAAGCTCCCAGATGTCGTCATTCACGGAGCTGTCTGTTGCGATGTTTGAACACTTGAGACTTTTGTCCCGAGAGGGAGGACGAGCTGCTGTCACGGAATGATTGGTGTTTAAAGGCTCTCATGGGGGGCTTTTACAGGATCAGAAGACATGACATGGCCTAAGAGGTGAACAAATAGATGGTCATGTTGACAGATGCGCACGTGATTTATTGCGTCTGTTTGGTAGAATTTCAAATAGCTCTCTCATATTTAGTTTCTTAAAAGTTATTGATGTTTCACAATGCTTCTCCCTCTCCTTTCCTCATTTTTACAGACTTCATAGAAGCTCATGAGCTTTTCGAAATCCTCTTATCTAATGTAAACGGCAATGAATATCTATAAGCAATCCAGTCATAATATAACACGTTAAGTGTTGGCAGGCAGAGGGTATTGTGGGTGGGCATGTGTGATTTACCAGTGAGAGCTCAAGCAAACAACACATCAAGAGGATTAAAGAAGAGGAAATAATTAATCTCTAATCCTGTTTGTCTTATTTTATTTCTTTTAAAGAGACGAAAGACACTCCCGCCAACGCTAAACTGGCATTAACTCAGGATTTATCTCACAAGCAAACAAAATGCTACAAAGGGCTATGCTTTTGATATGCACACATAGCCTGCTCATTGTAATGGTTTGGTAAGCAGAGGTTTTAATAAACGGGTGAGTACATATATTGGCCGTAGAATACGAGGCAACCCACGTTAAGTAGCTATATCTGCTTTGCGAATTATCCATTCCATACGTTTGATTTTGTTGCGCTGTTGCCATCTAGTGGATATTATGCGCAACAAGATGGCGGTAGAAAAGCATTTAGATTTTAAAGGTAAACGTTTTAAATATTTACACTGCCATTCAATAGTTTAGGGTTGTTGAAATGTTTTTAAAAACGTTTTTATAGCCTACTTACTAAGGGTGCATAAAAATGTGTTAATGCAGTGTGAATATTTTGGGTAGCACAATCGCCTCACAGCAAGAAGGTCGTCCGGTTTCCCCCACAAATCCAAAGACATGCACTATAGGTAAATTGGGTAAGCTAAATTGTCTGTAGTGTATGAGTGTGAATGGGTGTTTCCCAGTGATGGGTTGCAGCTGGAAAGGCATCCGCTGCGTAAAACATATGCTGGATAAGTTGGCGGTTCATTCCGCTGTGGCGACCCCAGAATAATAAAGGGACTAAGCCGAACAGAGAATGAATGTTTCTATTTTATATATATTAGAAATAATATAGTATTCTGTGATGGCAAAGTTGAATTTCTACCAATCAGCATTCCAGTCATCACATGATTTTTCAGGAGTCATTATATATGTTGGTTTGGTGCTTATTAAATAGCTTTTATAAATATAAGTTTATAGTGTATAGTGACAGGGCGACATAGTGGCTCAGTGGTTAGCACTGTCACCTCACAGCAAGAAGATCGCTGGGTCGAGTCATGGCTGGGCCAGTTGTGGAGTTTGCATGTTCTCCCCGTGTTCGCATGGGTTTCCCCTGGGTGCATTTCCTCCGGGTGCTCCAGGTTCCCCCACAGTCCAAAGACATGTGGTACAGGTGAATTGATTCAACTAAATTGACCATAGTGTGTGTGTGTGTGTGTGTGTGTGCGTGTGCGTGTGCGTGTGTGTGTGTGCGTGTGTGTGTGTGTGCGTGTGCGTGTGTGTGTGTGTGTGTGTGTGTGTGTGTGTGTGTGTGTGTGTAGATGTTCCCCAGTACTAGGTTGCAGCTGGAAGGGCATCTGCTGTGTAAAACATATGCTGGATAAGTTGGTGGTTCATTCCGCTGTGTGAATGTATAGTGACACATTTTATGAGGATTATTTAATGAATATAAAGGTGAAAAGGTTACAAATCATTTATAACATTTGTAAATGTTTTCTTTGATACCTTTGATCAATGTAATGTGTCCCTGATGAATACAATTTTTTTATAATTTAAATATTATATCTTTAATATAATATCTTTAAATAATTTTACCAAACGTAGAAAAACAGCTGCAACGTGGTATACAAAATACGTTTTTATATTCAAAAGAAAACAAAATAAAACCTCTTAAAATGTTTAATATATTTCTATAATATATTTCAGAAATATTCACATAACTCTTAAAATCTTAATTTATATTTTAAATATAGTTTTATTTAGTTCAAGATGATTAGACTTTCATTTGGGAGTGTCTTTTAAGGACACAAGGTTATCCAGAGGACAGTGTCATAGCAAAACATCTGCGGAGCTGTTTTCTGAATTATACTTTTCTGTTTGTCTGTCAGCCTCATCATTTCCAGCTTGCGTGGTTTTTGCATAAACATCCATGTTGTTAAATCTTCATTTCTGTTACTCGTCTTGGAGAAGCAAATATGACTTTTTTCCTCAATGTTTAATTTAAAACAAACTTTTATAAGTTTTTTTATGTTATTGATTTACTTTTTAAACTTCTATAATAAAGCAAATAAGTCACAAATCATGAAAACCAATAATAACATTATAAAAACATTAATCTAACACTAATTCAATGGTATCCTTTAGACAGTCTTTTGAATGTAAGCAAATTTGTAACTGAATGTCAGCTAATTCAGCAAAATCAGACATTGAGGTTATTAAAGTACACTGACATGCTTATTAACTTACAAAATGATTATAGTTATTAATAAATTGAGATATCGATATTAAGGTAACACTTTACAAAAAGGTTATCATTATCATTATTGATACAGTATCATTATTCATGTTTGCAAACGTTTGTTAATGAAAATACAGTCATTCATTGTTAGTTCATGTTAACTCACAGTGCCTTAATGTTAACAAGCATTAATTTGTATATTAATAATGCATTAGTAAATGTTGAACTATCATTAATAAATGTTGTACCTTTCATTATTAGTTCATGTTACGCTGTAAAAATGATATGAAAAAAGTCATTACAACAAATGTTTTTATGCTACTTTAACTTATTTCAATAGGTTAGTCAGGTATAATGTAATATTTTTTGTCAGTTTGACTCAAGTAAGTTGAGATGACTAAAAAAGTTCATTTGATTCAACTAAATAAGTTTAGACATCAAGATTTTTTTTACAGTGTAGTAAATACATTAACTAATAAAACCTTATTGCAAAATGTGATGATATTGAGAGTTAGTTCACATAAATAGTTGCAAAATTACTTGTAATTAACAAAATGTCTAAATGGGTTCAAAATAAAGTCTTACCCTTTTGCCAGTTGGTGTTTAATTAACAAAACATGATGATAATGATATGACACTTGAGGACGAGACTCTTGAGGATGGTATTACAATCATAAACAATCTTCAAAAAAACAATCTATGTAAGTAAAACACATAACCAGAAAGAATGGACCTGACCAGACTGCACATTAATTAAGAAGTGGATTAAATAAAGGCAGTGGTTGAGTTTTAGCTGAGTCATGTGTAATGTGTGCTAGCAGGAGGGCAGGGCAGCACTGAGACGGGTGATTACACTGCTCTTCTGCTTCCACCCTCTCACAGACCCCAGCTTGAGTCACTGATAGGAGGGTTTATCAGAGACAGTGCCAGCACCCCTCCCTATCACTCAAGTGCATGCTCATCGGAGCAGCAAACAAGAGAGTCCTTTAATTCCATTCGTGTTTATTTCATAGCCTTACTTTGCTGTACACTCTAAGAAATGTTGGGTTATTTAAAGCCAAATTGGGTAAAATATGGACTAACATTGGGTTAAATTTGGTCCTATTAATTTAATTAAAAAGATAACCCAGTAGTTAGTCCCGATTACACCCAGAATTGGGTTGAAATAACCCAGCTTCTTAAGTGTATTTTATATATATATATATTTATATTTTTTATTTATTTGTTTATTTTTTGGGTAATTTTTGCTTTTGGGCCATATTTGTCATGGAAATTACTAGTTAAAGCAGAGGCAACTGTTGTTGTTTTTTTACCTTTTCAATTTTGTTTTCATTAATTTTCATAAGTTTATTCTGAGGTTGAAAGAGTACACTAGGAATGGACAATTAACTCTTTCAGTCAGAAACTGCTTGTAGATTTACCAATTAATTTCAAATATCACATTGAATTAAACATCACCATTTAATGTATGAAGACAGTAAGTAATGTAAACATTTTAAGGAAGAAAGAAAGATTTTTGTATCATGCATGCACACTCTTAAAAATAATGATTACAAAGTGTATTTTTTCCAGTGATGTCATAGAAGAGGCTTCCCATAAAACCTTTTAAATCCTCAGCTCCTAAAGATACCGTTTATTTGGCAAAGATATTTTGTAAATATATAGAAAATTATTTTAAAAAAAGATTTTACAAATGTTAAAGGTTCTTTGTGGAAAAAATAAAGAACCTTTATAGAATTTGTACATTTTAAAACTATTTAAATTTTTTTTTTGAACTATTAACTATCCACTAGAAATATTCACTTGCAAAACATAAATCCTTTCAAATTATTAAAAAGTATTAAATTATAAAGTAATTGTAAAATACATCACATTTTGGGTTGCATTGTTAAGAAAGAGACAAAATATCATTCTTAAAATCTACTTTAAAAAAAAAAATCATAATGTATTAAAAATATATTTATTCTACACTTTAATTTGGTCCGTGACACGGTGGACACATTTTATGGTTAGTTCATTGATTGTCTGCTTGCAGTTCATTTATAAATAAAAGTGCTGGAGCTTAACCAACATGCATTAAGCTGTTAATCTCCTTAATGCAACAGATAGACCTAGGCTATGAAGTTAAATGTAAAATCTTTCTTTATTGTGATTAAAAAAAACTTGTTTGGTTTGCATTTTACCGAGCTATAATTAGTCTTTTAAAAAATCACAAAAAGTAGGAATCCCTGAACGATAACGCAGGCTCCTGTAGTATGACGCAGAGCAGGCTAAAGTTGCGCAGTTTCAACAGTCACGTGACGAACTCATTTGCCGGTGAGTCGAAGAGAGCGACCGACGGGAACGACAACAGTTCTGCTAACTGTTCTCTTCTGTTTTTGCACTTTTCTGTTGTTGTTTTTGGTTAATTATGTGATCGCATAGCGGCCAATCCGTCGATTTATTTGCGCTATTTTTACTTAAGCTAACTCAATTTAACCTATTTATTCAACTGTGTTTGTTAGTACATTAGTAAGCTATATTTTAGCAACATTTAAAGGCATAATAATGCTCTCGAAAGCCGAAAAAGAGCTGATTGTACAGATATGGGACAAAATGATTCCAGTGGCTGAAGAAATTGGATCTGAAGCTCTTTTAAGGTATGCTGTCTTAGATCAAGTATGCATAACAAACCAGTTATTCCTATAAACAACGGTTTTTTTTTTACACTAGCTGAGGTTAAATCATGTGAATTAAGCTATTTAAAGTCTGACTTACCTATACTTGATAACTCGCCGTTTAATTGTCTGAATATCAAAAGTCAATGATTGATGGTGTTATCATATTTGGCATTTTCCCATGAGTGAGAATGACGTAAGCACATAGAGGGAGGAGTAGCCTACTGTAAGGGGTCTCGTGCTTTAATCTATGTTTTCTTGATCTTGTTTTCACTCTTATTAATATGGCTTTTCAGGATGTTCACAACGTTCCCCAAAACAAAGACATACTTCTCTCATCTAGATATCAGCGCTAATTCAGAGCATTTACGCTCCCACGGGAAGAAAATCGTCGAGGCTCTGGCCGAGGGTGCAAAGAACATAAGCACACTTACTACAACGTTGGCACCACTAAGCAGGTTTCATGCCTACCAACTGCGAATACATCCTACAAACTTCAAGGTGTTCATGTCTGTCCAATTCAATTATCCAATACACTTCTACGTATTCTCTGCTGTTGCTGCTGCTGTTGTTGTTGTTGTTGTTGTTGTTGTTGTTGTTGTTGTTGTTTTAATTAACTCACTAACACAGACTCTTTTTTCTCCAGCTTTTCAATCATTGCATCCTTGTTACGTTGGCCTGCCGAATGGGTGACGACTTCACCCCTGTGGTGCACGCAGCGATAGACAAGTTTCTGTCGGCATTCTCAGCTGTTTTAGCCGAGAAGTTCCGATGAAGAGCCCTCAGAGGAAGGACGGAATGGTTCTGCCAGACTTTAGCTTTATTAATGTATATGCTAGCTTAATAAATAATTTACCAAACATGTCATGTGTTTTTTTTTTTGTTTATCTGCATGTAATGCAATCAATTGTTCAATTAAATAAATATATAGCCTACTTTAGCGCCCTCTGTGGGATTGTTGTGTATAATATGTTTGTTATCCTATAGTAACCTTTTTGAACGAGTTTTGTGTGTAGCTCTTTCTGCTTTAGAGAACCTGCATTTAAATGCTTACAACAAATCATTTCAAATAGCCTAATAGGCCATGGCTGTATAGGTACAGATAATCCTGTGTCAGTTTGATTTTTGTTCGTTATACACTATTTGTTAGAAAACTAATATAACTTTTAGCCGAAAAAAATTATTAATTGGATGTACTATTTTTTAGGTTTTACTATTTTTGTAAGGTACGTGGTTGCAAACAATTTATATGGGCTGAATATAAACAATTTGAACATTACTAAATTTAATTTGTTTGTTTAAATTCAGCCCATGTAAATCGTTTGCAACCACTTACCTTAAATAAAATTAGTAAATCCAATTAATATTTTTTTTTCAGTTTCATTTCTGTAACAAAATATATATTATAAAAAACTAAGATTTAACACGTCCAAACACATGTTATCTCACATGTAGCTTTTGGGGTTATCGGCTTGTAATAATGTAAATAAATGTACACTTTTAAGTTTGACGCTTATTGTGAATAACGAATAATGTCACATTGTGTTGTATGTTGCATTATAGAGCGAACCCAAACAAAGTTTTTTTTTTTACTCAGAAAGGGCTAGTAAACAAAGTTTATTAAAAAGGAAATGACAAGTAACGCTAAATTAAGCTTTAATTTTTAAGTAGAAAAATAATTATTTCTTGTAAAACTTAGGCTACTCCAGTTATCATTATATATTTAAAACCATTATACAGTGTTTGTGTAGACTGTATATGAGGATTGAGGGAGAGAGATATAGCTGTCATTACAGTTACATAGTCGTTGTAATGCAATTATTTCAGTAGGCCTATTCTGTTAAATGTTGGGAAATATTTAGCTGTGGGAAAACATGAATTCAACTTGTAGATGAAGCTACTTAAACATATAATAGAATATACAGTATTTACTCATACTCTGTGATGGTTTGATGTGCTTCTTTAATCCTCACTTGTAAATCGCTTTGTATAAAAGCGTCTGCTAAATGTGTAAATGTAAATGATCGTTTATATCTTAAACACGTGATGTTTGGTATGGGTTTGGAGCTGTCCTGATTTTAGTGCTGAAGTCTTGGCCGCAGTCCAAAACGAAATATGGCGCTCTCCGTTGTGCTGAAAGCGTTTAAACAGTAGAGATCTTTACCCGTTGGTTAGGCTACTTTCCGCATACTTTTTGAAAAAAATGTTGTACCATGCTATCCATGCTATCAACCCACGCGTGTAAAGTCCTGCATATTTAGAGTTTAGCTATACCAGCTCCAGCACACTTGCCATGGAAGTTACATGTGAAATGCGTGTAATTAGAGAAGGAGCTAAACTCCGCAGGACTGTCTGGTTCCATAAGGGAACCATAATAGTATAATAGCATGTTAAGGGGGTAAGATGAATAAGATTTATATCAAAGTTTTTTTCAAGGACAAAGATATATTCAATTCCCAATTTATTTAAATTTTATATAATTGAAGGCTTTGGCTTTTTTAACAAGCAACATTTTAACAAGTAGCACAGTGTATTTGCCAACAAAAGTCCAAATCACTTGATTAAAATGAGCTAAAGCAACAGAGTTTTACAGAATATGTAATGGGAAGTTAATATGCCAAATTGATGTTTTGTTGGCTGAAACTGTAAAGTGTATTTAGTTTACAGCATCTTTTGCAAGTGAATTAAATGCTACTGAATGTGTCTCTGAGTAATAAAACATCTGTATATTGTTCAGTTCACACATTTGTTGAAGAGTGCAGCTTGTGTTTGAAAGCTTAATATAGAGAGCTTTTTTACTGACATATTGTTATAGTGGAGAGACCATTTGCTCATTATATTTTTTACAACAAACATACACAATACGTGGTGGATGTTAATTATTAATGCATTTATGCAAATGCTTGTTAACTAAACCGAACGATTTTTTTATATGCAATTCGAATAGGCTACTTTAATCTTAACGTCGGGTCTAAATAGACTTTTCATTGCATTTGAAAACAAGGCCCAACAGATTTTTGGGTTTTTAGTATAAGAGCATTAACTAAACATGAAATTTGCATCAAAGTCTTTTAAGGTCATGTGCATAAGAAAAAAGACAAACATGGAAGTGAAGGTCATTTCAGAATATATCAGACCTCAGATATCACACAACCATGTTTTAAGTCACGACATTTGGAATATTGGCACTTCTAAACTGTTGCTGCCACATTCAATGTCAGATTTAGACCCTTTGAATGCTTTTAAATAGAGACAACTCAGACAACGCAATTCATTTTAATAATTTATTGTTCTTAATGCATAACACAATAGTAAAAGCTCTTTTTATTTTCAGTAAGCAAATCTAAAGATACTGCCTTCTGAGGGCTGACACAACAACAGAAAGGAACTTCTGCCACGCAGCTTGGATGTCCGGGGTGAACTCGCTCCTCATGCGTGTAGCGATCACCACTGTCAGGCAGTCCGCCAACAGCTGGAAAACAAGAAGAAGAAAAGTAAAGCACGGTTCCAGCACAACCATATGCAACATACACTCTTAAAAATACAGGGCCGTTGAGGAACCAATTTGGTTTCTTAAAGAACATTTTAGTGAACACGACAGTTCGAAGTGTGTGAAGAAATGTAAAAATGATGTATAAGAGGAATAGTTACTAACCCGGAAATTGCCTGGGTCGACTTGCAGTTTCTCTGAGTGAAGCTCGCTAAGGGAAGCATAGGTGTTCTTGATATCATCCATGTTACTGAGAGCCTTTTCCAGTCCCTTGAGGACCACAACACCGTGCGCTTTGACTTTTGGGTTAGCCATGATTGCCTCGGTGTTGTACAGGTTTCCAAACCCGCCAAAGTACCGCTGAGTCCACGGATAGACGACCAAGCATCTTGAAATAAGACAATTAGGGCAATGACATCAAAAGGAGTTCACCCAAAAGTGACAATTCTGTCTCCCTCCACTTGTTCAAAACCTGTTTAAGTTTCTTTTTATGTTAAGTTTATCTGTTATGGATTTCTTTCTTCTGCTGAACACAAAAGAAGATATTGTGAAAAATGTTGGAAAGTTTATGAAACTATGCTTTGTTCATGGATTTCAATGTCTGCTGGTTTCCAACATTCTTCACAATATCTTCTTTTGTGTGCCGCAGAAGAAAGAAAAGAATAAACGTATAGAACCACTTGATGTGTAAATGATTAGGAAAATGTATTTTATGAGTGAACTGTCAGTAAAGATTAGACGTTATAGTTGCTATAACTACAAATATCCACTAGATATTCGAAACATCTCAAAACGAACAATTAGACGAGTTGAAAAAGTTTGATAGAAGATTACCTCGTCAAGGTCTCGAGGCCCACCGACTCAAAGTCGAGTTTGGCAAAGATGTTCTGAATCGCAGCGCGTTCCTCAGCTGTCCACGCAACCATCGTGTCGGTCGTGTGGCTCCAGAGCTGGACACATGTTTAAATAGACCTGCTTGACCACCGCCCACATGTACTGGACAGATGCGTTTGGCCGATAGTCCGAAGAAAAAGGCGGCAACTGACCGATAAAAAGTCCTATAACTATATGGTCCATTTTTGTCCACGTTTTGATGTTTTGAGTATTTATTGCTAATTTTATCAAATTAGTTCAAATTAATCGTGTCATACTGACATTCAAAAAGTTCAGAAGGGGTGCAGGGAAACAAGTGGGCTACTTTGAAACAAATTTCACTCGGATATTGTTTGGCTAAATCAATGTTAAATAATTACCAAGAAAGCACACTGGATTAAACGTGAAAATTGAAGCCATATTGGTAAATGTTCTCAAAGAACATCTTCATTTTCACATATCGTGTTAATATAAAGGGAATTTCTGTATAGGCCTGTTGATGTTGTATTACATTTTCTATGTAATTTTAAAATTGCATCAGCTATTTTGATTAAATGATATTTATTGATATTTAATGATATTAATGATATTTGTGCATTAACATTTAAACTACAACACTGAAATATACAGTACATTCAGTAGCCTAGCCTATATACTTAAAGTGAGATGACACCAAGAAGATATACTTGGCCCAGCTGTCATCTTTTTAAATATCCTATAAAATACCTAAATTAAATGAAATCGCTAACACTGCATTTGTCATTTATAAAATAAACAAAACACTCAAAACATGTCGTTATATACTTGCGTTTAAGTTGAATAGCCTAAAGATGCGTTGTATACGCATTACAAAAGAAACTCGTCTTAAATGTTTTAATGGTAAGAAGGCAAATTAATACGTTCAGTTATATTTCAAGGGATGTTGTGATTATAACACTATAATAACTAAAGTAGGCTATAGCCTAAATTTAATCCATCTCTCTGTTGTAAAATGCTTATCTCTTTTTTTACTTTCTAAAAGTTTTGAATAAATCAAACAGACATGACATGCAAAACTGTTAGGTCATTTAGTTGGTCATTTAGACCACGTTTTGAATCTTTAATCATCTTTTATTCTTTGCAAAATATTTGATATATTATCTAAATATATAAGAATCTTTTCATTCCATCAGTCAGTCAACGTGAATTACAGTAGGCCTATGCTTTCTACATTTGTGATAATGTGTTAAAAGTCGCAGGTCGCTGCTCATCAGCTTTTTAAAGAAATGTCACTCGCCATGGAAATGTACACGCTATGTACACGCTACAGGTTTCCAACATTTCTCAAAATATCCTCTTTTGTAAACAGAAAAAACTTCGTTTGCAACAGAAAAAAGTCACAAATGTTTGGAACCACTTCACAGTGAGTCCATTTTAATTTATGCTCAACTATAACATTTTTAACTTTTAAAAATATATAATTTTTTTAAACTTTGGATCAAACACAAGCTCATCCGTTCAGTTCAAATTAAATTAATTCTTAATCATCTATTCTTTAAAAAACGCAAAAATAACACAACACATTAATAAAAGTAGCTATGTGTTGTTATCTTTGCATTTTTCTAGATTAAGATAGGCTTAAGATTGTAATATATTATCTTTTTTTTTACCCAACACTGCTCATGAATATGCTAATTAGCCCTAGCCTCTACTCAATCACTTCAGCTCGGACCTTCATTTCACTCATTTCAGCTAAAGTGAATGAGTGCTTAAAAGAGGAAGAGGGAAGGTCTACAAGTCGCAGGAAATGGTAGGCATAGGTTTTACTTATCACTCTCTATACATTGGACATGAAGCAACTGTATCTAACTAATGCTAAGTTTTGGCTTGACTACGTTATCAAAGTGTTTAAACATGTTGTTACCACGTTCTTGCTTTGCCATCTCAGAGCTTCTAAAAATCAACAGATGAAACACATTTTGACTTTAGCTATATTTATATA
>CAIGQW010054063.1:7887554-7898291 GCA_903798125.1 Danio choprae | reverse complement strand
TATATATATATATATATATATATATATATATATATACACGCACACGCATACGCATACACACACACACACACACACACACACACACACACACACACATATATATATATTTCAAAACAATGTTTGACTAAAACTGATTTTGTTAACAGAAATAAAATAAATATTAGCTGAAAAATCAAATGGGCTTAAAACATTTATTTCTGCTAGTTAGACTCTAAAATGAAATGAATTAAAACTATATGAACATTTTAAAAAGGGAAAACTTATTCGCAAAATTAATAAATGTATTAAAATTAAAAATGAATGGAAAAGATACAAATAAAAACTAATTTAAACTATTAATAAAAAAACTACAATAACTAAAATAAAAAAAAATAAACCATTATAAGCATTATTTAACATTATTATTTATTAACTTTGCAACAGCAGAAACAAAATGTTAAACTAAAATTTAATTGTGAATATAAAAAACAATTGTTATAATAATTATAATTTAGTTGTTTTTATTTAATAATAATAATAATAATAATAATAATAATAATAATAATTGTCATCATAAAGGTGTTTATGATGATGATGATGATGGTTTTTTATTATTATTATTATTATTATTGTTATTATTATTATCAGTAACAGCAGGAACTATAATTATAATTTAAAAATAATAATAATAATAATAATAATTTCTATTATTCATTCATTCATTCATTTTCTTTTCGGCTTAGTCCCTTTATTTATCTGGGGTCGCCACAGTGGAATGAACCGCCAACTTATCCAGCATATGTTCTGCGCAGCGGATGCCCTTCCAGCTGCAACCCATCATTGGGAAACATCCATACACACTTATTCACATTTATACATTATGGATAATTTAGCTTACCCAATTCACCTATAGCGCAAGTCTTTGGAATTGTGGGGGAAACTGGAGCACCAGGAGGAAACCCACGCCAACACGGGGAGAACATGCAAACTCCACACAGAAATGCCAACTGACCCAGAAGGTCGCTGGTTTGAGCCTCGGCTGGGTCAGTTGCATTTCTGTGTGGAGTTTGCATGTTCTCCCTGTGTTGGCGTGGGTTTCCTCCGGGTGCTCCGGTTTCCCCCACAAGTCCAAAGACGTGGTATAGGTGAATTGGGTAGGCTAAATTGTCCGTAGTGTATGCGTGTGAATGGGTGTGTGTGGATGTTTCCCAGTGATGGGTTACAGCTGGAAGGGCATCTGCTGCGTAAAACATATGCTGGATAAGTTGGCGGTTCATTCCGCTGTGGTGACCCCAGATTAATAAAGGGACTAAGCCGAAATGAAAATGAATGAATGAATGTTTTTGGTATAATAATAATGATTGTTATTGCTATTATTATAGTCATACTTATAAATTGGAAATATAATCCCAACACAACAAACACAGCAATGTTTTTTTTTTTTACTTGAATTACAATTAAATGACAATTGTTTATTAAAGAAATGTGTAAATTTCTTCCCCACATCGAGAATCCCCACCTCTTTGAATGTGAATTTTAAAGCATCGTGCCTTTTAAAAATATTATTTTTGTTTCTAATCATTTGTTGTTGTTGTTTTTTTTTACAGAGCGGAGAAAACAGAAGTCCTCAGTGATGACCTTTTACAGGTGACTGTTTCCTTTTACAACTCTTTCTCCGCCGTTCTTTGGCTTTAATACATCTTACATGAAATGGTGGGAAACTAGTGAGTCACTGAGTAGGAAAGGTGATGTCATCAATGTCCAGCAAATACATTCCATCCCATTTATTTTTGTCGCATTAGAAAGAATGTTCTCTTCCGAATAATCAAGCGAAATAAATTGCGTCACGCAGCTTTTACCCTCTTTATGTGAAACTGTCCCCAGTGAATTCGTCAAAAAGTTTCTGTGGAAACTGGACAAAAAACAACCTCCTAGAAATGCGGGAATCAAGTTTGCGAAACAGAGGGTTATTATCTGAACCTCCACCAATATGGTGTCCGCTAGCGTTTTTGACAGCTTGTTTATTGCTATTAGTCGAGAGCTGCTAAAATTATCTCTAGTCAATGTTTGGACGTATCAAGTGAGAATTATGCTGACATCCCCCATGGCATTCAGAAGGGCCTTGGTTTTATTCTGGGTTCTGCAGGGTGTTCAGGGAGGATCACAGCGGTATCCCATCACCCCCATTCTCAGCTGTCTGAACGTCAAATATACAGTACATCACTCACAGATGCATTCTGGGCATATTTTTTGACAATGTTGAGCATCTGCATTAGGGCTGTGCACTAATGGAACATAAAATGACGTTGCGGTAATTACTTTTTTATGATTTGAACAAACACGTTTATTACTTGAATAGGTAAACAAGCATTTTATTTTATTTTTTTAACAAGTATTGTTTTTACTGATAGTTTTTTTTTTATATCAGTAAAAGCTATTCTTATGTTAAACTATACTTATGTTTACCTTTTTATGTGATAGAAACTTAAAATTTCTATTGTTTTTATTCTGTGCAGTGTTTTTATACGTTAAATTAAACAATTGTTTTTGTAACTGAATGCAATAGTATGCATACTTATATTTGCACATTTTAAGATATTTAGGGATAAATATATATGTACCGAACAAATACAGTGTTTTAACCACTGTGTTTGCATTAACTAAAACCATAAAACTAAAGTCGCTTTTGTTACTTGAAATAAAACTGAAAAAATTTCATTTTCAATTTACTCGTAAGGAGTTATTTCTCATTTTCATTTAGCTTATTTACCTAAAATAATTATTTGATAAAATACAATGTATATACAAAAAGCTTATATTTAAAAAGATTAAAAAAAGATATTTAAAACTATAGAAATGCCAACATACAACACAGTTTGAATTAAAAGTAGCAAATAAATGAGACTCAAATAACTGAATAAAAAAAGGAAAGATAAGAGTGAAGATAAACTGAATAAAAACTGTTGAGTGATACCAAAATAACTCTGACTGTTTTTGTACAGTAAAATAATGTTATTATCTTATTTGTAATAAATTTTTGATTTTTTGTTTACAGTTGAATATTTAATAAAAATAGTACATCATAATTAGATTGGTAGATACTTCAAATTGTATAATATTTAAAATCTGCTTTCATTAAAACAATTTAATGCATAAAGTTCAATAAATGTGAGTTGATCATAGTGTAGAATTGCAATATATATATATATATATATATATATATATATATATATATATATATATATATATTTTTTTTTTTTTCCCCCAAATGTTTGACTATCAAGCTCATACACACTTCATGAGGATATTCACGCAATATTACAGAAATTTAATATTGAATTAAAAAAAGTTTTTATGGTACAACTGTTAAAATTGTAATACTAATATTTACATCTTAATTTCTTCCTTTTCAAATTTTTAGCTGTTACTACATTTAGTACTTAATTACTTAATTTTTGTTTTGCTGAATTGCTGACAAATTGACAATAGCACTAAAGCCCAATTTATACTTCAGCATGGCCTATTCGCTGTACACCACACCACATAGCCGACATCATTACAAGCATATACGTTTTCATTTTGTTTGTGTTGCCTTTCAATAACACTTCCGAAAACGTTTGCGATGGTGTTTCAAGGTTACATTGTGTCTATGTTTTGAGTTCAACGGTATAGTTGAGTATAGTTGAAACTCACCCTCATTCACTTGTTTGGTCAACAAAGCTACAGCAGTTCTCATATAATACCTAACCAAAAATATGACTTTACAAATTGTATTGCACAAAGATAATCTAAGCACTTAAAATATTTAATAACATGTAATAAATAGTGCTGGGCAAAAATTAATCGCGGTTAATTGCATCCAAAATAAAAGTTTGTTTTGACGCAATTTAAGTGTGTGTGTATTTATTATGTATATATAAATACACACATGCATGTATATATTTCAGAAAATGTTTATTTATATTTAGATATAATATATATACAGCATCTATATCATGCAAATTATATATAAATGTAAATATATATGTAACAAAAATTGTTTTGTTTAGTTTTGTTTCTATGCATGTGTATGTATCAAATATAATAACAGTAATAAATATATTTAATACACACACATGTATATTATGTCAAAACAAACTTTTGCATGAATTTTGGATAAGATAAATTGCGGATGAGATTTAATTTGGATGAGATTGAGATTAAATTTATTATTATTAATATATAAATAAATATAAATAAATGAATATTAAAAAAACTAAATAAAATTTATATTTACACAAGTAAATAGATAGAATGACAGGCTCAACCATCTGTAAAAATCTGCGGCTATCAGTGGGTGCAGTTTTTCTCTGGGCCTTCCAATAACTAATCAGAATTTATAGTGGTGTTTCCCCGTTTTTATGTATAATATGTTTAATCAAACATTTAAAAAAACAAACAAAACAAAACAGCTCATTGTTTAGTCTACTCATCAGTTTTTAAGTCTCTGTTGGCAACAGGCAAACATGTAAAGACCTCTCACACCACAGAATCCAAACAGCTCTCCTGGAACAGGATCTCCCTCAGCAGAAAAAGCAGGACAATAACAGTCAGTGATTCCCCTTGTTTTCGTGCCAGGTGTCAGAGATGCCTGAGAGGAATGTACGCTTGACCCAGCTGAGCTGCATTGGGACAGCCTGTGAGGGAATGTGATGACGTAAAGGACGTAGAGAAGTGTGAGGAGGTGGTTATCTCCTCTCCCGGCCTGTGGAATTCCTAAACTGGGCTGTTTTTGGAACATGACTCAATTTTTTGCTCATTGGGATCTGTTTCTCCTCCTGTTTGTTCAGTCAAACCGCTCTCACAGTTCTGAAGTGACATTCTTCACATGCTTGTTTTTAGGGCTGACATGTGTTCCAACAGGCCCACCCTTCTTGCATCAGAAAAACTGTCATGACGTTAGTTTTCAAAGTCAGTGAAAGTCTGACAGAACCTACAAGATGACACTCGCTTTTTTCTCAGTAGAAGAGAAAAAAGTTAATTTACTCATCATTTACTCTCCTAGTTATGTGCAAGTTACTGTTTTGGTTGTTGTTGATTTAATGGTGACATAAAAGAATATAATTTGCAAAATTATGGGCACCAGTTTCCAACATTTTTTCCAACAGAACAGAGAAACTCAAATAAATTTTTGTGTGAACTGTCCCTTTAATTATGAGCAAAAAAATAAGACTAAGTAATACACAGGAATGCAGATGTCAGGCAAATAAAACATTATACAGCAGAACGTTGAACCGTGGCTAATTCACATTATTCTCAGGTCTACTAAAGTTATATATTATTACATGATTTATCAAATGATAAATGTTAGAACCTTTCATTGATGATTACTAGTCATTATTTCAGTCTATCGGACACAAACAGAAATGCTTTATTCACTGGTGAAGGAGCAGACAGCCACATTAGGCTGAATTATGTTTATTTGTTTATTTATTATTTTTTATTTTAAATATTTACTAAATATATTCTGCTGCTGACACCTATTTGTTTATTATTATAATAATTTTAATTTACGCTATAATTTATTACAATTGCTTTTTTTCCACTTTTATTCAATAGAATGGAATGCACTTCATTTTATTTTTTAAAAGTCTTTCATTGACATTTCACATAAAAAATAAAACAAAATTACTCTAACAATGATTCGTGTAAAGAAAATCAACAATCTGAAAATCATTACTAATCAGGACAAAATACCCTATAACTAATGAGTTGTTTTACATAATCTGTTATGTTTTTATGGTATTATTTGCAGATCTTCATGGCAGTGCAGTTTTTCCTCATAATGGATATTTATGTACAAAAACATTTCTAGTTTTTTTCTTTTTTAATAATGTATAGAAATTATATTTATTTTATTGTGTAATAATATTTAAGTGTGGGGAAAAACATTGTGGGGACATTTAAGAATGGGGAAAAACATTATTAACATAATTTTTTAAATAATAAGTTATCTGTTCTCATTTTTAAACATTTTTTTTAACATTTGTTAATCATTTATCTTATAGTTTGTTCAGGCACCCACTTTTTTTACAACCACAAAAACATCTGCATATGCCTTTCTATTTGTGACATCCTAGCATTGAACTCACACATCCCAATGGGGCAGATGAATCATACTTGTCTTTGTTCTGCAGCATACCATGTCTTTTTCATGCCTCTCTAGGGAGTGGTGTCATTCTTGACCTTACCCCACCCTCAAGACTATGAAAAGTTGTTTTATATCCATTCTATCAGCAACACCAGTTAATTAGCAAGTGCTCAGACTGTGATGACCAATGAGAGTAAAATATCTAGTCTAAGGCTACATTATTCTGGATACGTTTAAAAAAAGCATGTTCAATTTAAAATGCTCTTCTGTGAATTAGGCAGAAACCAAGGTTTTTGTAGATAAACCAACTACAATTACACAGATTTTGCTACAATAGACAGTAGTTGTAATAGCCTGTAGTGTTTTTGTAGTAAAACTGTATATACAGTAAATGTTAATAAATGTGGCAAAAAACATGGTTACTACACTTTTAAATTTCCCAAGATTCCTGGTCACTCTTGGAAATGCTTGAAACATGTTACTTTGCTTATGTAAAATTTTGTAACTTTGTTAGGTTAAAGGTTGTTATGTTGGCTTGAGAATGTTTATATTTATATTACATTAAATTATTATTTAGCATATTTCTAGCATGTTTTAGCACATGGCTAACATGTTTTAGCATAGCGTGTTTTAGCATTTCTAAAGCCTAAATAAAACAAAAAAGACTTTTTTTTTTTTTTTAAATGTCCTACTTGAAGCTGAAGTATTCATGTTTTTTTGACAATCTTTTTGTTAGAAAAATATCTCAAAAAATAACCATTCATGTAAGCTACATCCAAGTCACATCCATTTTTCTAGTCTGCCCTGCCACAGGAAAACATTTTTAAATATATCCAATAAGGGACATGACAAAACATTTGAAATATGAAAAACATGAAAGACAGTGCTAACATGCTAAGTCATGCTAGTAATGTGTTAGAATTGCTAGCATGACTTAGCATATTACATTTCTAACCTATTTTAAAATGGCTACCATGTCGTAGCATGTTGTTAGCGTTATTAGCATGTTTAACATTTGTGAAGGCTCAATAGTGATAATACTAAGAGACGGGATGTTATTATCATTATTTTTTTTAGTACAATTTTACTAAACTTTAATTTGTTGAAATATTTATTAACTTTAAATTATTTAATAAACTGTAATATTTGCAGATGTGACGTTTTTACATAACATCTATATTTGCCACCACTGTAAAAGTGAATAGCACATAGCAGGCGCATACTGGTATAAACAAAGATACCTTTTTCAGAAACCCTTTGTTTTTGTAGTCCACAGACCACAGCAGGAAATCATTCTCATTTTTCCATATAGAAGAGTGTTAGGTCAAAAATGTGATAGAATTTACTATAATATTTTTTTTAATAAGATGTTTTAGCTGTTGTCTATTATCTTTTGCTAGCACATTTCTAGCATTTTTTTAAATGGCTATGTTTTTAGCATGTTTTTAGCATTAATTAGCATGTTTGGCATGTGTAAAGCCTAAATACTACTAAGACGGGATGCACTATAGTTCTCATGACTTTTTTTTTGTAAAATTTGACCAAAATGTAATTTATTGATTTATTTACTAACTTAAATTTTTGCTATGTGATGTTTTCACATAGTAACATTTATCTTACTGTTAAAGCGAATAGCACATCAACTAAGATATCTACATGTGACATGATTTAATATGTTATTTCTTCCCAGATACCTTTGTTTTTGTAGTCCACACATTATTCATTAGTCACATTATTCCACATAGAAGAAGGGTATGTCAAAGACGTTGTGCAATGTGTTTTCTAACATATCAGCATTAGTGTAGATATTGCCAAAGGCTTTCTGACTTCTATGAGCAAGACCTGCTGATTTTATGAAATGTGTTTCATGTCACAGAAGCTTCCCATGCTTTGTTACATAACATGCCCTAGGCACTTTATTTACAGGCTGTTTAATTCCAATACGATGCTTACAGACTTTGCACTGAGTGGAAGCTTCGGCTCAATATGGATTGTGGGTTGTTATTGACATTTAGGTTTTTTTTCTGCACAGATTGAACGCCGTATGGAGTTGGTGCGGGTCGTTTCGCACAACACGCACAAAAGAATGACTGTGTGTTTGCAGGGGCAGATTGGCACCGATGCTGAGAAGAGACATGTAAGGGCATAACGGTGCTTATGGCTACGCAAAATGTCAGTCATCATCACATATTTCAGATTGCATCTAATGTTGCACAAACTCCCTGTGTTTCTGTCACAGAAAAAGCTTCCACTGACAGCGCTGTCACAGGCCATGCAGGACGGAGGGAGCCAGCTGGGGGAGGAGTCTCTGATTGGGTAAAACGGCATGACATCAGCATCGATTTACACTTAAGTCTGTGTCTTTATTGTTAAATCGGGAATTGATTAGCTCATTGTATTAATATGAGACGATGACTCAAAAAAGTTCGATATTTTTTCTGAGCTTGATCATTAAATTGATGAAAAGGGTATAAAACCTTTATAATATTAGAAGATTGAATGTTATTAATAGTCATTTATAGTTCACAGAATTTGTGTTCTTTTGAACTTACTATAAAAAATACAGTGTTATGTGAAAGTTTGAGAGCACTTTGCAGAATAGGTGAAAATGTGAACTGTAACAATATAAGAGAGATCATACAAAATGCATGTGAATTTGTTTTATTTTGTTATTTTTATTTAGCACTGTCCTGAGCAGGGTATTCATATAGTCCACAAGACAGGAAAATACCTGAAATTATTCAAATAACTCAAATGTTTCCATGTGGAAAAAATATTAAGCTGTAACATAAAAAGAGGAAATGATTTATGAGCAGCAAAGTCATCATATTAGAGTGATTTCTGAAAGATAATGTGAAACTGAAGACTGGAGTAATGACACTGAATATTTTGCTCTGCCTTCAGAGGAATAATTTTCATATTAACATGTATACACAGAGAAAGCAGTTATTTTAAGTATGTTTTTAAAATGTTTTAAGCCTTGTTTTAAGTAACTAGAGCATTTTTTATATTTTCTGTGCAGGAAGATGATGGAGATGTGTGGAGATGCGGAGAACAGACTGGCCTCAGAGCTGATGCAGCATGAGATGAACATCGAGAAGGAGATCTTAGACCCCCTCAATCAGCTAGCAGAGGTATACACTGTTCTTTATGGATTATACAAGCACGTTTCCCCAATTGTTTTGTTAGGGAGCCACTGAATTTTCAGCTGCCGGAAGTTATCATCTGAAAATGGCATTTTCAGTAAAAAAAGCAAAATCCATTTAACTAACGCACTGACAGGACATTTCTATGTGCTCTACTTGTTCCTGCTACTTGCAATAGCGCTGCTGTGATGTCATAGCAACACTGGTATAAAGATTTCTCTCGACTTCTCAATAAAATGTGGTTATTATATTGGCTTGTGTTTTAAAAATCAGTGTAATTAGGTTAATGAGTTAAATGTAAAAAGTCTTACAAACGTATATTGTTTAATAAAACTAAATATTAACGAATTGTTACAAATCATTTTTCAGTTTCGGTTTTCCAGAAAAGTGTATCCAGAAATTTGGTTTGGGTTTTGACCTGGAAATTTCATTTCAGTGCATCTTTAGTTTTTATATTTACACATTTGGCCATGATCTGACACTTTTAACACTATTTGTCCACCGAAGTGTTTTTTGCACTACCGAATTGTGAACACTTTTCAAAAAACATGAGCAACAAACTCTTTTTAACAAACTTCATAAAAAATTAGTGAAAAAACGCATGCTTAATACCTAGTTACACTGTCAACATTTCAAAAACATGGTGCTTCCATTGACAAACACCGAAAAAAACACTCGACTTGAGTTTCTGCAACCCTTAAGGGTAGTTTACTTCTAGTTTGGTAAACTTTGGTCTGGACATATATTCTGACCAAGCTCAATTAGTGTTTACTATTTCATTTTAAGGCTGAACCTTAAGATAACAAATAAATGCTTTTATGATGTATATTTTGTGACAGAACTTACTAAACATGCTGGGCAAGTTTCATTTGAAAACTTTATTCAGAAAAAAAGAAAAACTACCAGTACCCTAAATAAATCAACACACAGACTGACACAAGAGGGGCGTGGCTGAGAGCCGTGGGAACAGAGCGAGGCCTGTCGCGCTTGTTAATGAGCATCACCTGTTCGCACACCACTTTTGATTCTCACAGAGCAGCGCAAGCATAAAAGGAGGAGTGACAACAGAGGAACACGAGAGAGGATCAGGCCATGACACTTTGTTGTGTTTGCTTTTAGTCCCTCGCGGCAACTACCGCCGCCCATTTGTTTTATGTTCATTTATTTAATTCAATTGTTTAAAGTTCTTCGGTTCTCTGCCTCCTTCTTCCCATTGGCCAGGAGGCCATCAAACTTCATTACACAGACGTTATCTTACAAACATGTATCAACAACAAATCTATTAAATTGAACTGTATTTACGACAGAATAAGAGAGGAAAAATACACCTACAAAATAAACAGAAAATCATAGAGCCATTCACTATAAATATAAATATATATATATTTACTTATATATGTATGTATGTATGTATGTATGTATGTATGTATGTATGTGTATATATATATATATATATATATATATATATATATATATATATAT
>CAIGQW010054063.1:7869376-7887454 GCA_903798125.1 Danio choprae | reverse complement strand
TATATATATATATATATTAATATCAAACCTAAAAACATTTTTAAAGAGGACTTGAGACTAATTGCATTAAATAAGTGTGCTTATACTCTCTCATGTGGCACAAAATCAAATCTCTGTGTGCTTTGCTTTTTTTTTTACTGGTTTCAGGTGATAAAAACATGACTTCACCCAAAAATGATTTTCTCACTATTTACTTGCACTCAAGTGGTTAAAATGTTTTATGAATTTCTTTCTTCCACTAAAACCAAGTAAGACATGCTGAAGAGTGTTGAAAATAAACAGCTATTGACAACCATAGTAGGAACAACAAATCCTGTGAAGTCAATGGCTGTTTCCCCCCCCAATATTTTTCAGTTTTGTATATGATCCTTTGTGTTCAACAGAAGGCAGAAACTCAAACAGGTCTGGAACAACTGAGGATGTGCAAATGATGGCAGACTTTACATTTTTTTTTGGGTGAACTATCCCTATAATAAATTAATTTAAAAAAGATACAAAATAATATTCTTACAAAGTCTTTATTAAATAAAACAAAAAGTGTTTTTTTTTTTGCTATTTGTCATGTAAACATTTCTCATTTTTCATTTAGTTTTACTTGATGTACTGAATTTAATTGAAAAAAATCCTTCAAAAGTAAAAAAATATATATAACCATTTCTAATTAATAGTACAATAACAATGTTGTTAGCCCGAATGTTCATTTCAGTATGTTGATGTACTTCCAACTAAAATTTAATATTTAATAGGGGGCGGGCTTTCTTTTTGCACATCATTTCTTCATGGCAAACTAACGGTAAGAGAGACGTGGTTAAGGATATTGTCAAACTTACATCAACATAGGATGGCCACACCAAACGCAGAAGCAAGTAGTCAGACTTTGATTGAAGATTAGAAAACTCTTTTTTTTCCAGTGAATTAACTTTGTTCACCTAAAGAATAACAATGTGCACTAACAAAATAAACACTGTAAACTTGGATTTCATATAGATTTTACTATCGATGTCTTTCATAATCTTCTTGTTTTGTCAGTTTGACATTCCTAACATCCTGAAACAGAGGCGGCAGTTAGCCAAGCTGGTGCTGGACTATGACTCTGCCCGGGCAAGGTAAAATTTCTATTACACATATTGGTTTTATTATATATCGTACCTGGATTTTTACCCACCTAACAACTGAAATGGTCTCTTAACAGGTGGTTGCAGGCAACCAAGTCAATAATCTCAGGAACAAACACACAAGCACTGACAGCCAAAGCAGACTCGCTTAAAGAAGAAGTCGACGAAGCTATGAACAAAATGGAGCTGTGTAAGGTACTGATGGGCAGACAAGCGTAAACATGCCTTATGGGTCGCTTGGTTATGAATTTTAAAGCATAGTGGCAGGGGGTGTAAGAAGCATATCACACCTCATCGATTTGGTTTATGAATATTACATAGTTGACATACTGTAGCTTTTGCATGGTTGTCCTAACAGATTTGCCAGAAAGAAGATACTGTATGTGGGTTTTAATTATAGGACAATTATATGAAATGGAAAAAAATGCATGATGTACAATCAGATCTTACAAAAACATATACATTAACTTACAGATTATTATTATAATTATTACGAGGCAAATTACACCAAGCTGAGTATAAAAGTAATGCGTTTAGCCTTAGATACTCCCCAATCAAAAACAGGATCCAAGAATGAAACTCTTTAAATGCCATGTTTAAAAAGTAGGGGCGAATGTTGAGATTTCAGACATTTTGATGAAAGATTTATGAATTAAGATTTATGAAAGTGACAGCAAACATATTCGGCAGAATGTTTAATTCCTCCTGCCTAACTTATAATTAATTTATATACAGTATATTGGAAAAATTCCAAGTGAAAAAGGACAACTATGCAAATAATAAACTGCAAGAGATCTACCTGAGCATAAATGAAAGACGCTTTTCAGGTTTTTTATCTTTGAGACCAGGCGTCTATTCTAGATGCGTATTGGTCACTCTCAAGGTTGACTCATTTGTATCTATTGAAGAATGGTGCACCACCAACATGTAACCACTGTCAAACCTCTCTCACCACAACACAAAATTTATTAGAATGTGACATTTTATAAGGACATATTTTTAAAGATTTTTATACTTTGTATGTTTTTAATGTATGACCAGGAATATGTTTAAGTCATTTATCATATATTGAACAAAAAAATCAAAGCTAATGTTTTTAATATCATTTTTGATATTATCTCTTATTGAATTATGAAGTTGTTATTATGTAATATGTTTTTACCTATGCTGATCTTGCCTTGAATTAGCATAAGTTGCTGATGTAGCAATTAATAAACAAACAAACAAACAAACAAACAAACAAATCTTTTTAGCGGAGACACATTTATTTGGGCAAAAGGAAATGGAACCGTTTTTACACATCAGATAGCTATCAGATCAGAGAATTTCTCGTTCACCGTTTACTCTTTCTATTTGACTTTCCTTTCTTTGTTGAACACAAAATAAGATATTTTGAAGAAGGATAAAAACATAGCCATTGACATCCATAGAAGAAAATACTATTCAAGTCAATGACTACCAGTTTGTTTTGTTTTCAAAAATAAAAATTCTGTCATCGTTTACTCACCCTCAACTTGTTCCAAACCTGTTTGAGGTTCTTTTTTTATATAATTCATACTTTATTTATTTATTTATTTATTTATTTATTTATTATTTTCCTTCAATGATTGAACAGTATCATCCTCAACATCACATTAACATCACTACCTCACCTCAACAGTGTCAGTTACAATTAGCTAAAAAAAGAAAACCCACTCACAAAAATTTGTTTTTAATAAAAAATACAATGCGTTTTACCACAATAATCATATTCCAGCTTCTTTATAAATGCCAAATATTTTCCCCGTCTTCTCTGATAAACGTCTAATTTATCAATCTATTTATAATTTTTTCATATGCTGCCATAACCCATTCTTGAAAAGCCGCCATCCCGTCGTAATAATTTGTCTTACAATCATAATACTTATCTGAATCCACTCTTTACATCAACCCTTAATGAGAGTGGGTCTCAGAGTACATTTATAACAGGACTAAATGAAAAACAGCATCCTGAACCTGTTTAAGTTTCTAAATGGGTTTGGAACAAGTCAAGGGTGAGTAAACGATGACAGAATTTTCATTTATGGGGGAACTATCCCTTTAAGAAACTCTAATCTCACAAATCAATCTCAAATCAGACCAGAAATTAGTCTAATTAAATTAGGAAATGTATCTGGCCTGTGGTCGAACCATTGAGCTACTGTATGCTGACTGATTTTGTGATTGTTATAACTGCAACAATCTGACGTGTAATCAGTGTTATAATTATAAAGAAGTCTTCTCTCCAACAGTTAAGACTCTCATGTACAGCGCCACTTTAAATGCCAGAGAACCCATTAATGATAAAACATATAGCAGAGTACAAGCCAATCTGGATAAAAGCATCTGCCAGAAGCATAATGTAATGTTGCATAATATAATGTAGCATAATTTGTCAAGAGGTTAACCGCAGTGCTTATTTCCTGTAATATCGAATTTCTGCCTCTGCACAGTCAAAGTCAATCCAAAAATTTCAATCATTTTTTTTTTTTTTTTTTATCAGGATCAACTTTCAGCAGACATGTACAGCTTCTTCTCAAAGGAGGCAGACTATGCCCGCTACTATGTAATGGTAAGAAGAAGCCTTTTGTTTGTCATCCGCTGATTCAATTACTCAGTTGCTATGTTTATCCCTGTCCAGTTCCATGTTTATTCTGCCCATTGTTCATTCTGCTGCGTGTCAATGTCTGCTCTGTTCTCAGTTATTAGAGGCACAGGCGGATTACCACAGAAAATCGCTCACCTTGCTCGAGAGCATCCTGCCAAACATTCAGGCTCAACAAGGTGACGACACACATTCTTGATGTTTGTTGGAAACTGAAAACTCTATTAGTGAAACCTTTTAGTGACTAATAGGCAGCTGCAAAAACACAGTGCATGTTTTTCGAAATCACTGGCAACGTGCACATTGCTGATAAATAAAGTTGTCATTCGCTTTTTAGTGCTTTAATACTGTTTTATACACACACATGCACACACACTTTAGTTAGTTATGGGAGTGACAATCAGTGTTGGGAAATTGCTTAAAGTAATGAATTTCTAATTAATGTGGTATTTAAAGTAATGTAATTACTGAATAAGGATTTTAATTTCCTGACTCACTACTTAAAATCCCTATAAATCTCAACACAGTATAACTTGTATGTTTTTACTTCTATAATTTTGAGCCAAATCTCGTCTTTAAGCTTAATTTAAAAAAAATTATACTTAGGCATTTTAATAACAAACATAATATTCTTTAGATAAACATAAATTCTCTGAAAAAAAAAAAGATGTTAAATATTATATGCAGAAAACATGAAACTTTTCAAAGCAGAGACACATTTTTTATTGACTAATTTCACAGTGTGTGAATATAACCAGCCTCTATGGTAAACATTACTTAATTCTGTTTTCTGTAATGGGGCCTCACAGTGGAGCAGTGGGTAGCACGTTCGACTCACAGCAAGAAGCTCGCTGGTTCGAGCCTCGGCTGGGTCAGTTGGCATTTCTGTGTGGAGTTTGCATGTTCTCCCTGTGTTGGCGTGGGTTTCCTCCGGGTGCTCCGGTTTCCCCCACAAGTCCAAAGACATGCTGTACAGGTGAATTGGGTAGACTAAATTGTCCATAGTGTATGAGTGTGAATGGGTGTGTATGGATGTTTCCCAGAGATGGGTTGCAGCTGGAAGGGCATCCGCTGCGTAAAACATATGCTGGATAAGTTGGCGGTTCATTCCGCTGTGGCGACCCCAGATTAATAAGGGGACTAAGCCGAAATGAATATGAATGAATGAATGTTTTCTGTAATCACAAAAACAACGTGCAGAAACACTTGATTGATTCTCTCTTTGTACATGTCATCAGAAGGGGGAAAGTCTCACCCATTAGTGATGGTCTCTCCCTCATTAGCATAGACAGCCCTGAGTGAGAAGCAGACATTCACCATTAGAGTTGTTTAAACATTACCTGCTGAAGATATAAATGATAAATGTTGAGTTTTAGGATACACAAAGGAACACTGTAGTCTTCTGCTATGTAAATCTTCTGCTATGGTTGCACCCAGGCATTTGCAGCTCTGCCCTCTTGTGAAAAAGGGTGCTGGGACCACAATCACATTTAAATTTAAAGCGACAGTCAACAAAACAGCATAATTTGGATAAAAGCCTAAAAGGGGCATTTTCAAAGAGTTATAAAAAAATATTTGTGTGGTATTTTGTGCTGAAACATCACATACACACCCTAGGGACATCACAGACTTATTTTACATTTTGTAAAAAGAAGCACAACAGGTCCCCTTTAAGCACATGCAATTTTCTTCCAAATGTAACCTTTAGAATTGATTTATAAAGAACTGCTAAATTTAATTACAGTATTTAAAGGATGTACATTATAAGTTAATATATCTAACAATGAACAGTAATCCCTTACTTTACTTTTTTTCAGTGGATAAGTAATTTAATTACAGTAACTAGTTACTTTGTAAATCATTATACCTTACCCTGGTGACAACCTCACTCTACACCTAATTTCAAGTAGTGAGAAATGCATTTGTAATAGTTCTATGCAGTGAGTACAAAACCAAAATGAACAGCTATTATATGTTATTAATAATGCATGTAAACACGTGTGTCTGTTTTTTAATGCACAGAATCAAAAATCTGACTTCTTGAAGTCCTGACTCCTTACGTTGAAATAAAAGCAAAACATCATGATCAGTGCCTTCTGACACCATAGCAGTCATTCTAACTGTTTGTATAAGACTGTAGTGAATAACATTTTTGACACATCATATTTACTTATGAAGCCTCTATTGAAATTTCAGAATTAAGCTTAGACACTAAGCTAATTAAACTTAGAATTAATCTTAGACTTAGTCATGACTCTAAAAATAGTCTTTTTTGTAATATAGCCTATAATTGTGTACAGGTTACTTGACCGCTCTCGAAGGAACGTAACTGACTTTTTTCCGGCTGTTATTGGCTATCAGAAAGTTATGTTTTTGTTAGCACATAGTTGCTAAGCAACAAAGGCATGCATATTCAAGGCACAGGAAAAGTAGTGGACACTGAAATACATGTGGTCAGTTTGACCGTTATGGCCATTCAAGGTAGAAATACCCTATACTCTAGAAATACTCTTTTGATTTGTAATATAAAAATAAAAAAAACGTTATAATGAAAACTACACACATTTAGGAAAAGTCTGTGTACTGTAGTAATATGGTTTTATTTTAACGAAGATATTAAAATATAACATTTAAAAACTAGTGCTAATGTATCATTTTATGAGCCAAGACCAAAGGACAAGTCTAAGCATCTAACATTTTAGATGCCTCTAACACAAGGGTGTCCAAACTGGGTGCTGGAGGGCCGGTGTCCTGCAGAATTTAGTTCAAACTTGCCTTAACACACCCGCACGGATGTTTTTAGAAAGCATAAGAACTTTGGGACTAAACTTTGCAGGACACCGACCCTCCAGGACCGAGTTTGGGCACCCTGTTCTAACATAATGTTTTTTTGTTTGTTTTTTTTGGCTGCTGCATTATCAGCTGTCCCTTTAAGGAATATTGTGTAATTAGAGGGTCTTTTTTTCATGTCATCCTCAAATTTCTTTCAACTGTTGAGCACAAAAGAAGATATTTGAAGAATGTTGAAAACAAACAGTTTTGCTTCCCCTTGAGTTTCATTTTATTTATTTACTGTAAATACAGTGGAAATCAATGGGGACCAAATTTCAATGTCTAAACAAGTCAAACATTCTTCAAAATCTTCCTTTGTTTAACAGAAGAAAGAAACACAAATAGGTTTGGAACAAGTGGAGGGTAAATTAATGATGACAGAATTTTCTTTTTTTTTCTATTCTTTCAAGCTAGATGTTTTGACGTCAGTCATTAGAGGCATGTTTTTTTCTGTTGTATTTATGACCATCCTAATGTAATGTAGATGCTAAGTTTTTCTATGCAGTCCACTCAGGCGCTTAATTGCTTTCATTCTCATTTTGTGCCTGTAAAACTGGCACTTAAGTGCTATAAATTGTTGTTGTTGTGATGTTTTCCTGCGAGCACACATGAGGCAAACAGACTTGAGATCCCAGCATGTGGACCATGAGTAATACTTCTCACATCTCTCACCCACCTGGTTCATCTGCCTATTTCAGAAACAGTAAGAAAAGAAAGAAGAGAAAAAAAAAAGAGGCAAAGACAGCTTGAAGTGTGGATGTCACAGCAGGACACATTGTTTAGTTTATCTTGAAAGTAGATGAATTCTTCTTCTGCAAATCTATTGTTTATTTTAATAATCTGATCTGTTCAGATGATATATCTAATCAACATTTTTTAAAATGAAATTTTGTATTTTTTTCTGGGCAGACTCGTGGAGTGAGAAGCCAGCGTTTGGAACGGCTCTGGACGAGCACCTGAAGCGCAGCAGCAGAGAGATCGCTCTGCCCATAGAAGCCTGCATCATGATGCTGCTGGAGACAGGAATGAAAGAGGAGGTATATGAAATTTATTGGAAAATATTTTAGTGTTATGTACTGTGATATGAAGATACTGGAATGTTTACTAAAAGGGTTAGTTCACCCAAAATGAAAACGATTCCATCATTTACTCACCCTCAAGGCATCCTACACGCTTTGTTCTGGCCTCTGGCTTTATTCTGCGATTAACAACTGCCTGGATGTTCTTGCATAATAACATACAGTAATAACATAAAGTCAGAATTATTGAATTATTAGCCTCCTGTATATTTTTTCCCAATTGTTGTTTAATGGAGAGAAGATTTTTTTTTCAACACATTTCTAAATATAATAATTTTAACTAAATAATTTAAACTTTTTAATTTTGACTTCAACTGTACCTTGGAATGTTGTGACTGATCAATTAATAAGGCAAATCGATGAATCAATGTTTTCAGGTGTTTACATATCATTGTAACAGCAATGATCAATCAAAACAAAACTTTAGAATGTTTGAGGATCATTTTGGGACTTTGCTAGCAATGTAAATATGCCTGTATACTTATTTTCCTTGTTCTTCAGGGTCTGTTCCGCATCGCAGCAGGAGCCTCTAAACTGAAGAAGCTGAAGGCCGCTCTGGATTGCTCCACCTCACAGCTGGAGGAGTTTTACTCAGATCCACATGCTGTTGCTGGTATGGCCCGTTCTGTTAGTGTATCAGCAATATGTCAGTCACACTTAATGAATGTTGATTTCTAACCACACTTTCTTGGTTTAAGGGGCACTGAAGTCGTATCTCAGAGAGCTGCCTGAACCTTTGATGACTTACCAGCTGTATGATGAATGGATACAGGCATCCAAGTAAGCCATCTAACTGTGGTTTACACGAAGACTTAAAGGAAGTTTGTGTTGTTAATTTGTGTTGTGCTTTTTGTTTTGTCAAGTGTTCCTGACCCAGACAAACGGTTACAAGCTTTATGGGTTACCTGCGATCAGTTACCTAAAAACAACAAGGCAAACTTCAGGTGGGTTTCTAATGCATCTGGATGCAAAGAAAAATAGTCAAGAATAAATGTTGCTTATATTTCTTTCTTGTGAAAGTATTACGATTCTAAGAAATATTCTTAAATATACGTTTTTTTATTCTGATTTCCATGTTCACCAATATTTTTAAGATGTATGCACGCCTAATTTTACATACAGATGCACATATGTTGTATAAAATTTTATTTTTAATTATATTATGATGAATTAGTACAATTGAAATTAAAACAACATTTGTCAGTGAAGTCAATGAGAAGAAAACAACAAAAAGGCTTTTCATAATTGAAATTCAATTCATCTTTATTTCTATAGGGCTTTTACAATGTAGATTGTGTCAAAGCAGCTTAACATAGAAGTTCTAGTAAATTAAAATTGAAACTGTGTCAGTCCAGTTTTCAGAGTTGAGTTTAGTTCAGTTCAGTGTGGTTTAATTTTCACTGCTGAAAGTCAAAACACTGAAGAGCAAATCCATCGATGCACAGCTCCGCAAGTCCCAATAAAATTAACCATAATACAAACAAATATTTTTAATGGTACATTTCAGATGCCTAACAATTATTGTTTTTATTGTTATATATAATACACACACACACACACACACACACACACACACGCATATGTGTATAAACAACTACAAAAACAAGAAAAAGGCTTTTCATAATTGAATAATAATAAAAAATAATACAAACAAATATTTGAATGGTATTTTTCAGATACCTAACAATTATTACTTTTAATGTTATATAAAGTAAACACACACACACACACACACACACACACACACACACGTGTATTATATATAATATTCATTCATTCACTTTATTAATCAGGGGTCACCACAGCGGAATGAACCGCCAACTTATCCAGCATATGTTTTACACAATGGATGCCCTTCCAGCTGCAACCCATCACTGGGAAAATATATAATATTAAAAACCATAATTGTTAGGCATCTGGCAAATATCATTGAAAGTATTTGTTTGTAATTATTGTTTTTATTGTTGTATACTGTATACTGTGTCATACAGTATATAACATTAAAACCAATAATTGTATAATCCTTAAAATACCATTAGAAATATTTGTTTGTATTATTTTTATTGTTATTTAATTATGAAATACCTTTTTATATAGTCATGGTTTTCAGTAATGAAAGTTACTATACAATCTATTTATAATATAACAAAAAGTAAAACTATTCAAAACGTTATTATTTTCCAGTAACAATAAAGAAAACAGCAATTGTTTGCAATCAGCAGATCACTACAAAAATAATTTTAAAATTGCATTGTATTTTTATAATTAAAGGCCATTACATATATAATATTATAATAGTATGTTTGTTTTTATTTAAATTAAATCAGCATTTCAACAACAAAAAAATCATATGTCGTAGATCATATGTTTAAAGTAACTAGAAATAAATTCCAGATTTTTTAAAAAATTATGTTTTTATCTTCAAGTTCAACCTACTTTTCCTCTATTTGGCAGATATCTTGTTAAGTTCCTCGCTAAACTTGCACAGGAAAGTGACGTTAACAAGATGACACCCAGCAACATCGCCATTGTCCTTGGACCCAATCTACTGTGGGCCAAAACTGAGGGGTAACAATATTCTGCAAATGCAACAAACACATTATCATATTTTATTGTATACTTTTTTTTTAACAGTCTTTCTACCTACAGGAGCCTAGCAGAAATGGCTGCTGCAACCTCTGTCCATGTGGTTACTATAATCGACCCCATCATTCAGCATGCGGATTGGTTTTTCCCTGAGGGTACGAGCCGTAAAGCTGCAAATTTCCCAGTGAAAGTAAGCATCGCTATTACTTTTAAGATTAACCTGTTTCTTGTTATTCCTTTAGATGTGGATTTTAATGTATCCGGCATGTTTTCGATGCCCGCACCCCTGCCAAACAATGTCAATCACCTAACGCCGCCAGATTATGACTCAGGCACCATAGAGAGGAAGAGACCTGGCAGTATGGTGGGTCCAGATGGGGATATGCCCCGGAGAGACAGGTAACATTTTACACCAAACCATTTGATTCTCTAAATCAGTCACACCGGTTATTTCCTCATGCTTCACCAAGATCTGATTCAAAGTTTAATTGATCGATCCACTTTAATTGAGCAATTAAAATAGTTGATCAAATTACACTCACATAGTGCTGGGCGATTTATTTTTATTCTTTTTTTATTAATGTAAATGTATTGATTAAATTGTTAATTAAACAGAATATAGTATATGTTAACATTCTTTGTCAGCAGTTGTCTGATATATCAAATACTACAAAGCACTAGAGGGCGCTTGTTAAAAGTAACAAGTCTGTTAAGTAAGTAAAGGATGTAAAAGTATGTTACCATCTTTTTTTCAAACTACTACTATGTTCTTTTACATTTTTTTAAAAGTTTGAAATAAAATTATTGGCAAATTATGTAAAGTAGTTTTTATTGTGCAGTCTCATTTGAGATCGAGCAAAAGATGCAAACAGTATAGAAAACAAAGTTCATCATCCACATATTTACATAGAACATGTGGAATTACATTTTTTTTTATCTGATAGTTGCATCTTCCTTCGACTTAGTCCCTTTATGCATCAGGGGTTGTCACAAAGCGGAATGAACCGCCAACTCGTCCAGCATATGTTTTACACAACGGATGCCCTTTCAGCTGCAACCCAGCACTAGGAAACATCCATACACACTCATTCACACACATACACTACAGCCAATTTAGTTTATTCAGTTCACCTATACCGCATGCCTTTGGACTGTGGGGGAAACCGAAGCACCCGGAGGAAACCCACACGAACACGGGGAGAACATGCAAACTCCACACAGAATCACCAACTGACCCAGCCGGGACTCGAACCAGCGACCTTCTTGCTGTGAGGCAACAATGCACAACAATATATACACATATATATATTGTTGTTTTTGAGTGAACTAGCCCTTCAAGTCGACCAGTCAAACTTAAAAATGAAATAATCTTGATTCAGTCCCAAAAAAAAATTTTCATATCGCCCAGTGCTGCTCTCACCATTAACCTCTAAATAATTGTTTGTTCTACTGATAATATATTGCTTCCCCCTATTAACCCTTCAATGTGTTTGTGTCAGTGGGATTTCTACCAGTGCAGTTTGCCCTCTTGGTTTCTGTGGTGTCGCTCTCCTGGGAACTTATTAGCACTAGTGGTGTCTTTGCTGTCTCCTCTTTCTGTAGCTCTGCTAATAAATTAATGGACCACAATCCTCGTAGAGGCAATACTGTACCTAGAAAGCAGCACGCTTCGCCTGCCTTCCAGCCACCGCTGCCCCCGGTGGAGGCTGCGGGTGGTGCAGGGGTTCAGTCCACAGCTGAACTCCTGCTCCAGCAGCCTGCGCAGGTGGGTCTGGGCTTAGAGAGCTGCCAGCCTGGGTTGGCACTGGGGATGGCCGCCCTGGCAGCAGCACAGCAGCTTCTAGCACAGCATACTGAGGAGATCAGGTAAGACGCCTGCTGTGTGCCAGGCCAGTGCAATGCATGAATCAAGCAACCCTGCATGCACATGGAGTAGCTGTGGAGGAGAACAAAAATTAGCTTTCAAACCCTTTTTTTTTTTTTTTTTTTTCTCAGATGTTTACATTTTTGGGATGTACAGTATATACACATAGAATGAAGAAAAAATGTTAAAAGTGCACCCTTTTTTATTTGTTCTATAGTTATTTCCAGTATTGAGTAGAATGATCAATTGTTTTAATTTCTCTAATTAAAGGCCTCTGATTATTTTGATTTATTTTCCATTTCCACCACAGCATAGAAAATAAGTAAATATGATCACAATTCTGACTTTTTCTCACAATTATGGGCTTAGTTCAAATTTGTCCTTGTAGGTTGGAGAATTGCTACATGTAAACTTGGATTACTAGAACAAAGTCAGAGTTCTGAGGGTTTTTATTCTCAGATTTGAGATATGCACTTGTGTTTTTGAAGGAAAAAACTAAATCTAAATTCTGAAATTAGTTCCAGTTACATTTTTTTCTGTTCAAATATGGATTGAAACAAGATTCCGTTCATAGCAAATTTGCAATAAAGTATATATCGCATATAGGTTAATAAAATACTGTAGTATTATAAAAATAGCAATTATGTACTCTTCCAGATATTCCAAGCTCAAAAATACTTTAGTTGCAAACTAATTGTGAGAAAAAAAAGATTCTATTTCATACAATTTAATCAGAGAAAGGTGGAGTTTACATGCTGCAAAATAAATATTATTAAAAGAATATTCTTAATTATCACCGATTGACTATTCTGTCTGTTTGTTTAAGTTCAAAGAGCCGAGACCCTGCGTCCACACCTCCGGCTCAGAGAAATGGCACTGGAGGCTCAGGACAGCTGAGTGTGGGGACCCCTGTGGCAGGATCTACAGGACCCAGTCCTCACATGACACGCAGAGGTCAGTGCTCTTGCCTAAAAAAGTTGGAAGTCCAAAATGTACTCACTACTCAATATACTTAATATCAAACAATGAAACTGTAATCACAAAATAAACAGAAACAAAAAAAAAGTAAGCAGCAGCCCCTTACAGACGACTGATGTACAGACATAAACAAAACAGCAGCATACACTGGCCCAGGCCTGACCTTCTCTCTTCTTTTACTGCCGTTTCTCCTCCCTTTCCTTCCAGAAAGGAAGGAAGATGTAATCTTGGAATTAGATGTTTATAACTTGCATTTGACCGAATGCATTAACATATGTTAAGACAGCTGGAAAACATCCAGTAAAACTTTGTTTACTGCTTAACTAACTGTTTACTGCATTAATGAACTGAAAATTGTTGTGGTATTTACATGTTGTTCTTTTGTTGAAAGATTACTTCTTTGGTCCTCATTTGTTAGTGAATTTTAATTACAGCATGAATGACTATAGTAAATATGCAAGGAATCTAAGTTGGCAATTATGAGTTTTTACCTAGCAGTTGTGAGATCTAAACTCGCAATGGTGAAGAAAAACACTGAATTATGTGATATAAACAAATACTTGTGAGAAAAAGGCACAATAACATCTTTAGTTTGTAACTTTAGCGCAAAATCCAGACAAACTTTGTTTTGGTCTGATTTTTTGACTCACTAGTTTGTACTTTCAGTATATCAAGGCCTTTATATGATGAGCTCAGCTCTACTCGTACTGGTAACATCCAGTTAGTTGTTTAGGGTACTGTATATATAACTGATGTACTTTTTCAATTGCTTGTTTCTGTAATGTAATAAAAAAGATAGTTGAAATTTTTTTAATATCTTATTGTAGTTTTTCTATTATGCCATAGCAAGTTTACAATAGAAGGCAATAATATAGCCCTTCTGTGAAACATTTATTATTTTTGCTTTTTAACAGTGCAAGGAAATTTGTTCACAGTATTTCCTTTTATATTTCTTCTGGAGAGATTTTTTAAAAAAAATGTTTTTATTGATTTTATTTAGTTTTTTCTCGATTGGCTACAGAACAAACCACTGTTGTCCAATGTCTTGCCTAATTAACCTAACTTGCCTTGTTAATCTAATTAACCTAGTTAAACCTTTAAATGTTTCTTTATACTAGTATCTTGCAAAATAACTAGTACAACATTATGTACTGCCATCATGCCAAAGACAAAAAATAGATATTAAAACTATTATGTTTAAAAATGTGTTGAAAAATAATCTCCATTACAAAAGAACTTGGGAAATATTTAAAACAGAAATCAAATTTCACAGCAAAGGCTAATAATTCCGACTGTATATCTGACCGTTTAGACTCTCCGACATGTTTTTTAGCGAATTTGAGTTCAGTTTGAATTGAATATGAATTAATTTCTGAAGGGAAAATAGGCAGAATAATAGAAATGTAAGGCCTTTATATTATGAGACCAACTCAAAACTGCAGAAAGAGCTTATTTTAAATGGCCTTTTACTGTATTTTCCAGGTACAAAGAAGCCTGCCCCGGCTCCACCTAAACCAGTCAACCCTCCACCAATCCAACCAGCCAATCAGCCCGTCCCGCAGCAGACCCAATCAGGCACCCCTCAGTCCCTCAGCCCATCCCCTAGACCGCTTTCCAGTTACTCTCCAACCAATCTGAGCCCCACACAGACCCAAGCCCAAACCAACACCACCCCTCGCCGCCACTCCAGCAACCAGCCTCCCATTCAGGCACCCAACCACCCACCCCCACAGCCCCCGACCCAGACCACTCCACCTCCCCAAACCGGCATGGCCTGTGACCCCGCTGAAGACCCCTCGCCTCCACATACCCCCACCCCGCCGAGCACCCCTCCACCCACAGCGGTGTTCCAGGACAGTCCCAGTCCCACCGCGCCTCCAGTGTTCCAGTCAGGGTCGCTTCCTCGCCCCAGGCCTGTGCCCAAACCACGCAACAGACCCACTGTCCCCCCTCCGCCTCAGCCTCCAGCCACAGGAAGCGACAGCAATGGAATTTGCAGCGCTGCCTTCAAAACAATGGGTGAAGCTCTTTTATTTCCCTCACACTATAGGCTTCTGAGTAACAGGACTGTTTGTTTGTGTTTCTGTGAGCTTTCAGTGCACACCAGAACTGAACAAACAAAAAGCCTTTGAATACAGTGTTTACTCAGTCATTATGAAATTAAAATGTGCAGATTATCATTTTTTTATCAAAAGTGATGTAACAATTTTTTTTAGGAAAACACCTTTAAGTTGTGATTTATGACAAACCTAAATCTTTTATTGTGAATTCATATATTATATTATAATTATTATATTATATATTAGCTCTCCTGTAAAATTTCCATTGTTTTTCAGATATTTCTTAAGTGCTGTTATGTCAAATATTTGTATATATAAAAAAAAAATTGTGTGTATGTGTGTATATATATATATATATATATATATATATATATATATATATAAAATAAATAAACATAATAGTTTATTTATTCATTCATTCATTTTCCTTTGGACGATTCCCTTTATTCTTTACAGGTTGCCACAGCAGAATGAACCGCCAACTTATACACCATACACTTTACACAGCGGATGCCCTTTTAACTGCAACCCAGCACTGGGAAACATCCATACACACTCATTCACACACACACTCATACACTACGGCCAATTTAGTTTATTCAATTCACCTATAGCTCATGTCTTTAGACTGTGGGTGAACCCGGAGCACCCGGAGTTATCTCACTCGAACACGGGGAGAACATGCAAACTCCACACAGAAACACCAACTGACCCAGCTGGGACTCAAACCAGCGCCCTTCTAACCACTTAGCCACCGTGTCGCCCGTAATAGTTTAAATAATTCATTTTAAATAAAAATATGTAAAAAAAAAAAAAAAAAATGTTTTTGCCTTGATGATCGTACATAATATTTTACTAGTTATTTTGCAATATACTTGTATAACCCTTGCTGTCTAAACTGTAAAAAAAATATCCATAAATTAGCAGTTCTCCATATTTTGTAATTCATGTTTTTATTATTTATTTTTCCCATTTATTAATGCTTTATGGGACCTTGATCTTTCATCCAACAACCTTTAACATCAAATAGTTTGAAAGACTTTTATTAACATTTCAATAGTTTAATTTAAATAAATATATTGCCTAAGGGGCGTCACGGTTCACAGCAAGAAGGTTGCTGGTTCGAGCCTCGACTGGTTCAGTTGGCATTTCTGTGTGGAGTTTGCATGTTCTCCCTGTGTTCACGTGGGTTTCCTCCGGGTGCTCCGGTTTCCCCCACAAACCAAAGACATGTGGTCTAGGTGAATTGGGTAAGCTAAATTGTCCGTAGTGTATGAGTGTGTATGGATGTTTCCCAGTGATGGGTTGCAGCTGGAAGGGCATCCGCTGCGTAAAACATATGCTGGATAAGTTGGCGGTTCATTCCGCTGTGGCGACCCCAGAATAATAAAGGGACTAAGCCGAAAAGAAAATGAATGAATGAATATTGCCTGAATTGGTGTTGTATATTATGCTACAAAAACCTTGTAATAAACTGCCAGGACATGTCCTGTTATTTTACAGACTAGATTATTTTAAAATGTCACTTTGTTAAACTGTAGAGTTCTCAACATCAAAAGTCGACAGAGCAGAGATCAACATCCCATAATGCAATTCACAACCGTAAATAAACGGAAAACACTTGTGGATCACAAAATACAAAAACTGTTCATTAACATATCCTCTCTGATTTCATCTAAAATATCGTCATTTGTGTTCTGAAGATGAATGAAGGTCTCAGGGAATTGAAATGACATGCAGATGAGTAATTCATTCATTTATGGTAAAGAAAAAAAATGTTTTAGTTGTAAAATATTGGTTGAAATGAACAGCATTTGCAATCATTTGTTTCTGCTAAGCTCTAACAATTGATTTGTATTACTATTACCAACACTAGCCAGACTTGAGAGCCAGAATTGTAACCTGTTGTTCTGTCTTGCAGAATCCGGGATGACATTTAAAGCAGTGGGTCGAGCTCTCATTCCGGACGTCGCCATTGAGAAGCCTGTTACTCACCTGAAGGACGCAGACCTCGACACAGAGAGCACCGTCCTGTAAAAGATGGCCTTCACCCAAACACCCGCTCCCTTAACCAAAGGTTTGCTAAAGGGCTGCTCTACTCAACCATTACCAAAGTGTTCATCACCTTGGCTGTACTTCTCCAATCCCCCTCGCTTAAGACAATCAACAATCCCAGTGGCACCAGAGAAAACCGATGCTTGACAATGTAGCATGTTTATTCCAATCTGCCTTTTCATTTCGATGGCGGCAAAAATAAAAAGAGCTGTATGGCATGAGAGGAACTGGGTTAGAATGGTGATGGGTGAATCTGGAGAACGAGAAAATAAACGGATCGTTTCGAGGTACTTGGACGTGATTCTTAAGTGGCCTTAGCTAAACAAGCAAACACTCGAATTAAAAGGTGAAAGACACTAAATAAAAGCAGCAAACTGTGGCTTTATGTATAGCTCGTGACTGCAGGTCTCCAGTCAGCTTATACACTACATTCCTTGTTTTCATTTGTCTTATTATTATAATTATTATTCTTTTACTTTGGGTAGTAACATGCAATACTTAGGTTTAAGGTCTATAATAAGCTTGTTTCCATCATGAAATAAAAAAAGTTAGTTTTTTTTAATGATATTTCAGTTTTTCTATTGTGCACATTTATATGTCACAGTTCAGACTTTGTATTATTAGCACTTATGTGTTTTGAATTAAGTTCAGAGGTTAAAAAAAAAAGTCTGAATTGTGAGAAATAAGATATGAGGAGCAATATGAGGGATAACGTTGGAATCTAAATATAAACAGAAGTTGCAGTTCTTTAAGATAATGGGAGAATTGTGAGATATAAACAGAATTTCAAGAAATAAAGGTGGAATTAGAAGAAATTAAAATGCAATTCTTCAAAGTAGTCAGAATTGCGAGATTAAAATTAAAACGAAATACAAATGAATATAAT
>CAIGQW010054063.1:7846619-7866196 GCA_903798125.1 Danio choprae | reverse complement strand
ATATTATATTATATTATATTATATTATATTATATTATATTATATTATGTACAACAATAGTCTATCAAACCAAAACTTAATAAAATAATTGGATTAAACAAAATTCATTTCAGAAAAATAATTAAAGGGCCAAATAGTAACAAAAAAATTAAAACATCTCAAGAAAAAACAATTATAAATAAACTCTAAGTTTGATTAACTCATTAAATTCCAAGAATAAGCCGCTAATTTTTGGGGGGAAAAAACCCCCCAACAACATTCAATTTAGAGAATAAAGTCAATGTGTTTCGAAAACTAAAGTTAAATTTCGAGTGTTTAAGATTAATGTAAATCTTGACATTTACACTTAGGTCTCTATTTTAATTATCAGGGTTTCATAAGAGTTCAAATCGACAGATTACAGCTACAACTTTATTCAAGAGCAGTTCCGTACAGAAATCTGATGGCATTAAATGAACAGAAATTTTGAATATAAATATTAGTTTAAATATCCTTACTTGTTTTTCCTTTGTTTTTCCAATTTGTCATAATATTTTTTAGAATTTCATATTTCTATAAAAAGAATTTATTTTTTAGAACTAATTTGGTATAATTTGTACCATATATATATATATATATATAGATAGATAGATAGATAGATAGATAGATAGATACATATATATAGATAGATAGATATATACACATATATACACATATATACATATATACAGTGCTCAGCATATATGAGGACACCCCCCACAAATCTCTCATTTAAATGAATATTTTCTATAAGATGCTTTACAATATTATATTTGTGCATATACATTAGTTTAGTCAGTACTGAAGCCAAATCTGGAGCTAATCTAACAAAATAACTTACAATAAAAATGTACATGTTAGAGAAAAATATTAAATAAGTTTTTCAAAAATAGCAAAAATCAAGAGATCAAAAAATATAAACAATTTTGTTGAAATGTTGTAGTTTGTAATTTCTTTTTTGCGATATTTTGCATGAATTTACTTGTATTGTCTTTCAATTTCTAAAGATGTTCTGTGACTAAAATATTATTTTAATAAATATATCTGTTTAATAAATCTGTTTTGTTCAAACACACCAATATATATTACCCATATTCACTGAGAAATGGATAAAATATTCTTATATAATATTCATTTTCAAAATGGTGTGTACTCAATTATGCTGAGCACTGTGTATATATATATTTATTTTTTTTAAAAAAAATTCTCCTCCTGCCCAGTTTTTTTTTTATTTTATTTTTCTTCCTACTTAGTTTATCTAAGTTATTATTGTTGTTGTTGTTATTATTATTATTATTATTATTATTATTATCATTATTATTATTATTATTATTTATTTGTTTGTTTATTTATTTAAGTTAATTTATGCACGTCGAGTTCACGTATTTGATTTCGACGCAGATAAATCTGAGGTGACGTCAACATTCCTGCAACGCGTTCCATGTTCTAAAACAGTTTGTGCGCGCCCGTGGAGTGTTTCTGCAAGCCGATCGTCATTTGTACAGTACGCTTTATCTGGGCGGTTGAGGTAATGAATTGACAAGTTTATCTGTCGTTTTACATGTATTTTAATGTTTGCGACTTTGTATTTGTAACAGGTGAAAATAACGAACATGTTCAAATGTTTTGAATATTGCTACTATCGATTGGTCACTTTTCGGTTGTGTTTGCTTCCTTTCACCAGCTTCACACATCTGACCACTGACCACACAGGACGTCTCACCATTGCGAACGGATCAGTGGGTACCTGTATCCTTTAACGCACGCTGGGCATCTAGCCGTTTTTATTACAGCTCAGCCTGGGTGATTCTCTTTGACAGAGAAAAGGCTGCTATGTGACGTTTCACTATAGCTTTAGGATTGCAGATCTGTAGTATTATGATAATTCCTTTATCACTGTCTTCTTGCAAACTATTGGTGTTTTAGGATTTCTTGGTCTTTTTGTAGTTTAAAATAATATAGTCATACATTTTACTAATGTTTGCTGAGTCTGGTTCCTCTCAACATTTCTTCCTGCTGCTATCAGAGGAAGATTTTTCTTGCCACAGCCACCTTTGGCTTGCTCACTGTGGTATGAAGGCACTGTATTACTGTTGATGCAAATATGTATTGATGCATGTTATTTCATGTCTGTGACACAATGGCAAACCTGTGACTTGCTTGAAAATAGAATCAAGCAGGTCATCTAGTCAAATTTCAGTTTTCAAGCACTGTGTACCTTTGAATATGCCTTTGGATAAGTCATTATTTGCAGTTTTCACGCAAGAGCACCCTCTGGCCTTTACAAGATATGCAGGAAAATCACAGCTTTTTCTGAATCGCAATCACAATTTCAGTTCGATTAATTGTGCAGCCCTGCTTGAATCTATATTTGATTGAGACATCGTGCCTTATTTTTGCATCATCTCTTCCTATGATTCTCATTATCTCACGCTTATTATTTTTAAAATATTTAGCATATATACCTGGCTCACATATCTGGAGTGAAATTGTTCTCCCTGTCATGTGTGTCACTGCTTGTGCACATAGTCACATCTTCTGCAGCACATCCCACATGAGCTCGACCAGGGTGCGAATTATACATTGGCTACTGGGGGTCAGCTATTTTCAGTAGCTTGTGTAATAAATATGCACGCTTAAGTTAACTTAATTCATAAATTTATTTCAATTAGCCATTTCAATCTATTTGGTTAATCAAACTTATTTAAGTTTTCAGTGTTTCAGTTTTCAGCCCAAGGACTGTCTGAAAGTTTAATAATCTCATTAGCTGCCATATCTTGAATCAGCCTGGCGCTTAGCAAGTGGCAGACAGTGGAGGTGCAAACGAATGGGTGCAGCATGGCTGGTATAATTGTAGTGCTGAACCGGGCCTGTCCTGCTACAGTCCTCCTCTTGGGCCACAAAAGTGTCCATAAAACCTCTCAGCAGGCATTGCAATTGCTCCCGCTGTCGCACACTTAAATGCTCTGCACACCGCCGCCCTAGCTCCACAAAAGCAGCAACAATCTTAGACAAGGGTAAAACAGGTGGAACTTGCAGTAATAACAGCTGGGGTATGTGGTTCTGTATTGCAAGGTTTCCACAGGACCCATCTGGAGTTTTCGCAGCTAGTGAGTGGGGGCTGAAGACTGGAACCAGTAAGTTTGGACCCCTAGACAGTGGTTGCAGGGTGGTAGCATCATTATACTACTACAAGCAATAGCTTCATCTCTGCCATCACTGTCCTTTCCCTCGTGACTGTAAGTAATTCAGTATTAGTGGGGGTCCAGTCTTCAGCAAGAGGGCCATCAGTTCCTGGTAATAGTCCCTTTCATAATAAGCAGATGGTAAATCCTGTGTCTACCAGGGCGCTATCTGGCTGTCCGCCAACCACACAGTTCAGATACAGTCCTCTGGCAGGCCTGCAGCGCCCCACAATGGGATAATCTTCATGGAGGTGTGCCTGGGACCTGGGTGAGAATCCCCTCACTGTCTCACCCCGAGGTCATTTCCCTGAGGCGATCTCGCCCGTGGCCGGGGACTTGGGGCTGGACAGTCTCTGGCAAAACACCCTGGCTCCTCACAGTGGAAACAGTCCTGCTACAGTCCTCCTCTTGGGCCACAAAAGCATCCATAAAACCTCTCAGCAGGCATTGCAATTGCTCCCGCTGTCGCACACTTAAATGCTCTGCACACCGCCGCCCTAGCTACACAAAAGCAGCAACTTAGACAAGGGTAAAACAAGTGGAACTTGCAGTAATAACAGCTGGGGTATGTGGTTCTGTACTGCAAGGTTCCCACAGGACCCATCTGGAGTTTTCGCAGCTAGTGAGTGGGGGCTGAAGATTGGAACCAGTAAGTTTGGACCCCTAAACAGTGGTTGCAGGGTGGTAGCGTCATTATAACTGCTCCGGCCTGATTGGAGTGGGATAGTCTTGTTATTGAGGCAAAGGGCAGCCCCTTACACATCAATACGTGCCCCCCAGTGGGCCAGCAGATCCAAACCAACAATACAGTCATCCCTAATGCCAGCAAGCTAAAACTCATGACTTGTCTGAGTGTCCCCACTACTACAAGCAATAGCTTCCCCTCACTGTCTCACCCCGAGGTCATTTCCCTGAGGCAATCTCGCCCGTGGCCAGGGACTTGGGGCTGGACAGTCTCTGGCAAAACACCCTGGCTCCTCACAGTGGAAACAGCAATCAAGTGTTGGTCTCCACCAAGGGGTCACTGCAGACTGAGCCTGGCTAACCTCCCCCTCTCCAGACAGATCTCTGTTTCTCCTGCATTTAACTGCTTTGCTTAGCTGGCTCTGGAGTGGAGAACGACTCTGGAGTGGAGTCACTGTCCTGTCTCTCATCGCTTTGCTCAGATCATGAGGTGACAACAAGCGGGTGTTCAGTCATGGCCAAAAGTTTTAAGAATTACATAAATATTGAACATTTATGGAAGACTATTGGAAGTTGCTTCTTAAGTTTTTATAATAGCAATTTGCATATACTCCAGAATGTTATGAAGAGTGATCAGATGAATTGCATAGTCCTTCTTTGCCATGAAAATTAACTTAATCCTGAAAAAAACTTTCCACTACATTTCATTGCTGTCATTAAAAGACCTGCTGAGATCATTTCAGTAATCTTCTTGTTAACTCAGGTGAGAATGTGGAGGTGAGAAAGGCTGGAGATCATTATGTCAGGCTGATTGGGTTAGAAGGGCAGACTTGCCATGTTAAAAGGAGGGTGATGCTTGAAATCATTGTTCTTCCATTGTTAACCATTGTGACCTGCAAAGAAACGCGTGCAGCCATCATTGCGTTGCATAAAAATGGCTTCACAGGCAAGGATATTGTGGCTACTAAGATTAAACTCCCTAGATCGTAATCCCATTGAGAACTTGTGGTCAATCCTCTAGTGGCGGGTGGACAAACAAAAACCCACTAATTCTGACAAACCCCAAGAAGTGATTATGAAAAGCAAATTGAAGTGAGTATAAAGCAAATTCTCCTAAAAGAGCAACACGGTCGTGCAGCACGTCTTTTTAAAGTGCATTCTGGATGCAGTGGTTCCCTGTCCACGGATGATGGGCACGAGCACTGTGTTGCATGTCTGGGTGTTTAGCATGTTAATGCGGTGCTTGCGGGCAGCGCATGCCATCACTGCAATGGCATGTCTGTTGCACAGCTAAGATCGTAGCTCGCTCTTCCAAAAGGGCAAACCACCCCCTGTTGTCCCCCGCAAGTAGCGGTTGGCACTCGGGCAGATCTCAAACTTCAAGTGAGAGAAACGCTCCATCCTCCGGGATGGTTGCCCTCTCACGATGACACCGAGGACCAGATGTCCATTGCTGCATCAGAGGGTGGGCTGTCATTTCTGATGACAATTTGGACCCACTTCCTCCCTCAGGGGTGGTAAGCGAGGCTCCGGATATGGAATCTGATATGATGGCCGTGCTAACCCAAGCTGCTTCGGCATCAAGGCTGGAGATGGCTTGTCCCCCAGCTTCGCCGCCGGACCGATTAGACGGGTGCTATGTGGAGGATAAGAAGGGGAAACCCTCTAAGCGTCCCGTCCCCTTCTTCCCGGAGGTGCACAGTAAGTTCACACAGCGCTGAGGGCACTTTTTTCTGCCCGGTCTGCGTGTGCTTCACCCTGACCTTCCTCGAGGACGGAGCAGCCAGGGAGTATGAGGCCACCCTGTCCATTAAACGGTTAAGGGGCGGCGTCGAGCAACCCACAGACGATCACCGTCCCCTGCCCCAGGGTGCCGCTAGATCCGGTACGGACCGTGAAGCGTCCCTGAGATGGACCACTCTGAGAAAAGGAGGTGTGCTCTTTTCCCGGCGGAGGACCAGGGAATATATGGCCGTATGGCTACCAAATTTTATAAAGAGCAATTTATCCTTTCTCTGGGTGTGACAGCCCAAATACTGCCAGTATGGGACGCTATGCCTTCCAACTCGCAGGATTGGTGCCCTTTGCCACAGGCTCCAAGAGTGCCAGAGGACGGGCTCCTTTCTCTCGCACTCCCAGCCGCCTTGCGGACTCTTGAGAGGAAGTTAAGATTAAACCTCTTATCTTCTGCTCATCCTTGGGACGTGCGGCTCCCGGGGTGAGCTCTCCCATCCCGTGCTGCCCCACCGCTGGTGCATCAGTGATTACACCAATGATGTCACTCGCGCGTGCTCTGCCAGCCTGGTTAGCGCTGCCCAGCCCGTCGCAATGGCTTATTCTCGCAATCAGACTCGGCTATGCAATTTAGTTTGCTAACGGTCCCCCAAGTTCACGGGCGTGTATTACATCAAGGTCAGCCCTGTGTCTGTCCCTGTCTTGCGCGAGGAGATTGCTGTCTTTCTGGCAAAGGACGCAATCGAGCCGGTCCCTCCAGCCGAGGTATGGGCTCTTTAGTCTGTACTTCATCGTACCCTAAAAGAGCAGTGGGTTATCAGGATTGGTCTGCAGCGATAGACCTGAAGGACACGTATGTTCATGCTTCCATTTTCTCACGCCACCGGCAGTTCTTGCGGTTTGTGTGCGAGGATCGAGCATGATATCATGATATCGCATGATATGAGGATCGTTTATGAAACTCAGTGCGGATTTCGAACTGCATTGCCCAGCATCCATCTGGCGAATCTCCGCTCTCTACCCAACAAAATCGATGAACTCCTTCTGCTCTCTCAGATAAACAGGGATTTTTTGCATTCTGCTGCTCTTTGTTTCACGGAAACTTGGCTGAATGATGCCATACCAGACAACGCGCTTCATCTACCGGGCTATCAGCTGTTCAGAGCAGATCACGATCGCGCGGTGGTGGGACATGCTTTTACATCAATGAAAGGTGGTGTACAGATGTAACAGTTTTAAAGAAGATGTGCTGTCCCGACCTAGAAGCACTGTTGATTAACTATAAGCCTTTCTACTCACCGCGTGAGTTCTGCTCGTTCATCCTCGTCAGTGTTTACATTCTTCCGCACGCGCACACGTGCCTGGCGATACAGAAACTACCTGATTATATCACGGCGATCATTGGTTTATTTCATACCAACCTACAGGCAGAAACTGAAAACAGACAAACCTATGTTAAGATCTGTGAAAAGATGGACTAACGAAACAGAGCGGGATCTATAAGCCTGTTTCGACCTTACTGACTGGAGTGTTTTTAAAGCTGTTACAAACGATCTGGATGAGCTCACAGAGACTATAACATCTTACATCAGATTCTGTGAAGACGTGCATTTCTACCAGGAATCAACTCACATACAACAATGACAAACCATGGTTCACTGTAAAACTCAGACAGCTACGTCAGGCCAAAGAGGTTGCTTACAGGAACGGGGAGAGTGCCTTGTATAAGCTGGCCAAATACACACTGGAAAAGGAGATCAGAGTGGCAAAAAGGAACTATTCTGAGAAACTAAGGAGTCCGTTATCTTTCAGCGACTCAGCATCCACGTGGAAAAGTTTGAAAAATATCACAAACTACAAGACACCATCCCCCAGCACTGTAGACAAGAAACGACTTGCAAACGATCTGAATGAGTTTTACTGCAAATTTGGGAAAACACCCCACACCCACTCTGAACTGCTCTTCACACCACCATTAACACCTCCACCAGCCCCTGTCTCCCCCACACCTGCACTTAAGTTCAGTGAAGATGATGTGCGCCAGGTTTTTCGGAAAACAGAAGAGGAAAAAAGCACCAGGCCCAGATTTTGTAACACCAGCCTGTCTTAAAATCCTTTGCTGACCAACTGGTCCCCATCTTCACCCTGATCTTCAACAGATCACTGGAGCTGTGTGAAGTGCCCTCCTGCTTCAAGCGCTCCACCATCATCCCCATCCCAAAGAAACCCAAACTTACAGGACTAAATGACTACAGATCGGTGGCGCTAACATCTGTGGTCATGAAGTCTTTTGAAAAACTGGTGCTGGCCCACCTGAAGGACATCACTAAACCCTCACTGGATTCCCGTCAGTTTGCCTACAAAGCAAACAGGTCTGTGGATGATGCAGTCAATATGGGACTGCATTATGTTCTGCAACACCTAGACCGATCAGGGACCTATGTGAGGTTCCTGTTTGTTGACTTCAGCTCTGCTTTTAACACTATCATTCCAAAACTTCTGCCCAAATTAACTCAGCTCTCAGTGCCCACCTTTGTCTGTCAGTGGATCAACAGCTTCCTAATGGACAGGCAGCAGCTGGTAAAGCTGGGAAAATTATCTTCCAGTAACCGCACAATCAGCACTGGCACCCCCCAGGGGTGTGTCCTCTCCCCTCTGCTCTTCTCCCTGTACACGAATGACTGCACTTCAAAGGACCCCTCTGTCAAGCTCCTGAAGTTTGCAGACGACACCACACTTATCGGCCTCATTCAGGACGGTGATGAGTCTGCTTACAGACAGGAGGTTAAGAATCTGGCTGTCTGGTGCAGTCACAACAACCTGGAGCTCAACACGCTCAAAACAGTGGAGATGATAGTGGACTTCAGGAGAAACCCCCCTGCTCTCCCCCCACTGAGCGTCATGGACAGCATTGTGGCAGCAGATGAGTCATGACTCCGTTGTCAAAAAAGCTCAATAAAGGCTGTACTTCCTTCATCAGCTGAGGAAGTTCAACCTTCCAAAGGAGCTGCTAAAACAGTTCTACACTTCCATCATTGAATCAGTCCTCTGCACTTCAATAACTGTCTGGTTTAGCTCAGCTACTAAATCCGACTTCCGAAGACTACGTCGAATAGTTCGGACTGCTGAGCAAATCACTGGTTCAACCCTCCCTACTGTACTCTTCAAGAACTGTACTTATCCAGAGCGAGCAGAAGGGCTGGTAAAATCACTCTGGAACCCTCACACCCAGCACACTGCCTCTTTGAACTTTTACCTTCTGGTCGATGCTATAGAGCACTGTGGACCAGAACAGCCCGATACAGAAACAGTTTCTTCCCTCAGGCAATCCATCTTATGAACACTTGATGATAGTAATTGTGAAACAAACATCACTACTTGCTATACACTTTTTCTACACATATACACTTATTTAACAACATATTTTACATGCCAATTTGCACATAACAGCTGCACATATAACATATATAGTAATATACTCATACATACACTTGTCAATTTGCATATTTGCATTCACTACTTACTTCTATTTTTCAAATATATTTATTATCTGTAGCTCAACCAGACCTGTATTTCAGCTCTCCCCTCGTGACAGCCCCTCCCTGGCATGTGCCTTTGAAGAAGCACCTTCAGGCATTTTCGGTCAGCAAAGTGTGCCAGCAATTCGGGCCGGCCCACTCTCACATTTTCCTGAGACCCCGGCCCACCTAGATGCCCGAGGCTTTTTTTTTAGACTGCGTAGTGAACCTGCAAGCGCTGCCCAAAGAGGAGGTAGACTCATCCCCTTTCTTGCTGTGTCTCGTTCGCGCTATGTGACCGCATTAGAGCTTACGACTCTATGCAGCTCATTTTCTGTTAGGATTGGCAGACGGGAAGTGCTGTATCCATACTGAGGTTGGCCCACGGGATAGTGAATGCCATCTCCCTCACTTTCAGTGCCAGGGTGAATCCCCCGGGAGTGAGAGTGTGTATCTCGACTGTGTATCCCCTCCTCTTGGGCGTAAGCACACGGCGCCTCTCTAACAGACATCTGTAGAGCTGCGGGCTGGGCGACACCTAATACATTCGTAAGATTCTGTATCTTTGAGTGGAGCTAATTTTCCTCACAGCTGCTGGATAATGCCAGTGAGTGAGAAAATTTGGTACGATGTTGAAACACGCTTTCTCTCTCACACAGAGATGCGTGCGTTTTTCTTTCTCTGCTCAGTTGACTTCTCCTTTCCGCGAACCCTACAGAGTTCCTGCGAGGCCCCCAGCACCTGACTCAGTGGAGGAGTCGGGTGCCTGACCCATTACATTGTTGGAATGCCCGCTCGGTCAGCCCGTGTTCTAGGCATAGGTGTCTGCTATGCGCAATCCCCATTGGCGATCCCATATACTTCACTCAGCCACAGTATAGTTTCCCGCTTTCCAGGCAGGCCCGTGTCTTCCCTCCCCGCTAACCATCCTTCATATGTGTACTCCTCCTTCTCTGGGTTAGTCCATATGTCTACTTGCCACCAGTTCTCTCCATTTGGGCAGCAGGTGGCCTCTGCAGCATCCTCCCCATCAGAACCACACGCTTTACAAACGTACTGTCGTATTTTTTATATTTCCTAGAAACTTACTAGGTGTATTTTTACTCCCCAAAAAATATGAATAAGCATTAAGCGCTTCACAGGTAAGTAAGGTAAGTAAGGGCCAGGGGACACGCTGGAGGGCTGCGTCTCTGGTGATGATGGTGCGCTCATGCTGGAGCCTGGCAAACCTCTCACCAGCGACGTGGTAAGGTTCAATCACTGCCACGAAGTGTATCCGAGGTTGGCCCACTGGATAGTGGATGCCATCTCCCTCACTTATTTAAGCCAGGGCGAGCCGTGTCCCCCAGAAGTGAGAGCGCACTCCACTAGGAGCATCGCTTCTTCTTGGGCATTAGCACGCGGCATCTCTCTAACATATCTGTAGAGCTGCGGGCTGGGCAACACCTAATACATTTGCAAGATTTTATAATCTTCGAGTAGAGCCAATTTCCTCACGTGTGCTGGTTAACCCCGGTAAATGAGGAAATTCGCTTGGTGTTGTAACACGCTTGCGGCGCCTTTTCTCTCTAACACAAAGATACGTGCGCATTTTTTACTCTGATTAGTTGAGTTCCCCATCTGGCGAACCCTACAGAGAGGCCCTCAGCATCTGACTCAGCGGAGGAGTCAGGTGCCTGGCCCACTACGTTGTTGGCATGCCCCCTTGGTCAGCCAGCGTTTTGGGTATAGGTGCCTGCTATGTGCGATCCCTATTGGCGATCCCATATGCTTCACTCAGCCACGGTATAGTTTCCCGCTTTCCAGGCAGGCCTGTGTCTTCCCTCCCCGCTAACCATTCTTCATATGGGTACTCCCCCTTCTCTGAGTTAGTCCATATGTCTACTTGCCATATGTCTACAGCATCTGACTCATCGGAGGAGTCAGGTGCCTGGCCCACTACGTGTTGGCATGCCCACTTGGTCAGCCAGCGTTTTGGGTATAGGTGCCTGCTATGTGCGATCCCCACTGGCGATCCCATATGCTTCACTCAGCCACGGTATAGTTCCCCCTTTTGGTGGGCCCGTGTCTTCCCTCCCTGCTAACCTTCCTTCGTATCTGTACTCCCCCTTCTCAGGGTTAGTCCATATGTCGTCTTGCCACCAGGTCTCCCCATTTGGGCAGCAGGTGGCCTCCGCAGCATCCCCCCATTCGGGACTGCATGCTTTCCCAACGTACTGTCGTATTTTTAAATTCCTATAAACGTAACTAGGTGTATTTTTTTTACGACTCCCCCAAAAATATAATTAAGCCTTAGCAGGTAAGTAAGGTAAGTAAGGGCCAGGGGACACGTTGGAGGGCTGCGTCTCTGGTGATGATGGTGCACTTACGCTGTAGCCTGGCAAACCTCTCACCAACAACGTGGAAATGTTCAATCGCTGTAGCGTTTTCCATACTTTTCCCCATAGTGGAAGTTTCCACATAGCATTGTAGTTCCCCTCCCATTATGTAATCCTCGTTCCCTGAGGGGGGGAACGAAAATGCTATGTTCCTTCGCCACAGTGATTGTACCTTAGCTGACAGCTGTAGTTGGGCTTCTTCAGCTAAGTTATGGTTTCAGAGCAGGGCTGGCATCTTATACACGAACTGATTGTGATTGCTGCCAGCTGTGTGCGCTGACACCGCCAACTCATTGGCATTTTATTGGCCCGTTTTATTACTCTTCAGATGATTGGCTTTCTGACGAAATCCCCATAGTGGAAGTTCCCACATAACATTTACGTCCCCCCCCCTCGGGGAACAAGGGTTACGTAGTAACCATTTCGTTCTCCACCTCGTGCTTAGATCTGTGATTTCCTCACTGGGTGACAATTCTGTCACAATTCAAAGGAAACCCAAACGCAAGGCATAATTTATTGAAACAATATTTATTGACAGTAAATTAAGCAGTCAAATAGTCAACCTTCTTCTGGGTGATACAGTACTGGATCAAACCGAAAATAACCCTGCAAAGGTAAAAACGAGAACAGAAAAGATATCTGACAGATCTCAGGTGGGAGAGGGGATCACAGGGCTTCCAAAGAACAGGATCACTCAGACTGTAGGCAGAGCAGAGGTGAGCCGATGCGCAACTTAAACACTCACAGAGACAGGGTGTGACGAGACAAGACAGGACAGACGAGTCGGAGAAGGTAACTAAAAGAATGCCTTTGAACATGTAGCTTGAGACAAAAAAACAATAATCAAGCACAGCGTGAGAGAGCAGAGAAAATTAAATAGCCAACAATCAGAAGAATAGGAACAGGTGAGAGTGATGAGAGCAGCGCAACAAGAGAATCAATGGCAAATGTGCAAGTGCGCAGAGAGGAACAAGAGGGAGATGAATAAAAAAGACGGAAAAAAACCCTGACAAATATATGCAGCAGCCATGACTTTGATATGCTGAGTAACATTATATAAGTTATATTGAATATGATGTCATTTACGAACGGCTGGATTCAGTTCATTCTGTAGGAACACTTACTGAACTAATCATTAATTCAAACAAATAAGTTAAATAAATGACTCGTTTAGTACAACTTACTGCCACCTACTTTCAATAGCTTCAGAATCCATCTATCATTTTGTCAATTGAATCCCATTAAATGTTGCCGCTTTAATTGTTGTTTAAATGCATTTGCTACATCTAATACCACTTCAGATGTAGATTTGCCACCTATGCGGCATAACAATGCTGTAGAAGTCACTTATTAAATTGGTATCAGGCTATACTATTCTGAGTAAATGGCTAAATTTAGCTTTGAAGATAACAATCTTATTAGAGTCAAAGGAACAAATCTGAACCTCATCAAAAGCAAACTGACATTTAATTGATGTCAATAATTACACCGTTAAAATACTCTTAATCTCTCTGGCTTTATTATTCCAAGTGTTATTTCAGGGTTTTTATCTGTTCTTAGCTGAGAAAGTACTTCCTATGTTATGTGTTATAATGGCTATTAAACATTACCCATAGTATAGAGGTATTCCTTTTTCTAGTTTTTTTTTGTCAGTACTTGTAATGTTGTTCTGGTTGAGGTTATTTGCAGAGTACAATAGATGAGATCAAACAGAGGTACTCAGTTCTTACTTCATGCCCATTTAATGTAACAATGTTTCATGAGTTCACATCTAGATATGCTTGGCATTAATAGCAGGTTTCGCATGCTGTCCCGGGAGAGAACCCTGAGCTCGGAGATAAGTGAGCCCAAGGCTCCCGCCTGGTCAATAAGTATATAAAGGGGGTCCGAGATCAGGTAGGTCTCAAGAGCTACCCTTGGAAAAGGGAGGAAAAGGAGGAGATGGGGTGGAAAGGGGGACTCTTCCAAAACGAAGATAAGGCAGTAGGGTAAAATTGGTCTATTTATTGTAAGCTTGGATCAATCTGATTGGATTATTACTGATTACGGATGAGAATCCAGCCGTGCTCAATCATATCACATGCTCCTCTTGAAATTAGTTTATGAAACTTCACTTTGCAAAATGGCATCTCAAATGAGTACATCAAATCACTGAAACGACAGCCCTTTTAACTTACCAATATCTGGCATTTTTTTGAATAATAACCAAAAGACACACACTAATGTATTAATAAATAAAAGAAGATAAACAACTACAGAGTAAAGACTTGTGCGCCAGTGATATTACCGAAATCATTATATTCCAAAAGTGATCACCTTTCCAGGCATTAAAAAGAAACATTGCAAACCTGACGAACAGCTGATGACGGCACGGTTTGAAATTTGGTCGACCAATCAGCGGAGAGGGGGCACGTAATTCCCACCCACACAGAGAACAAATTATAAAGCAGTTCATTTGTTTTGGTTGTTTCGCATTTTCATTTTATATGTAAAAACTAAATGTGATGAAAACAAAAATAAGTATTTGAAAAAACTACAGTTTCATGTTCGTGAAAAGGTTTAAATTTGGCATAAACTAAACATTTCTTTGTTTACTTGTTTTGAAAATCAATTATACGCAGGTCCAGGGACCCTTTATATCTCAGAATTCTGACTTTATAACTCAGAATTGTGAGTTTGTATCACTTTTTTTTATTATTTATTCAGTGGCGGAAATGGGCTTCCATACATCATACATCCATACATCAGATCAAATTTGTTCTCCCACACAAGTCAACATCCCTTATATTTGTGTATTTGACCAGATTGTCCATCCAGTCTTACAGTCTCGTCTTGCGTCTCTTTGTCACTGTTTTTGTTGCTTACTCTATGTTTGTGTAATAAAAGCATAGAATCGATGATATGCAATTGTAAAAATTTAATTAAGCACAAGTCATGATTAAAAATAAAGTTGTCCCCCAGAGACACTTTAATAGTACCGGGTTGGACCCACTTTTGCCTTCAGAACTGCCTTAATCCTTCGTTGCATGGATTCTGGTACTGGAAATATCCCTCAGAGATTTTGGTCCATATTGACATGATAGCATCACGCAGTTGCAGCAGATTTGTCGGCTGCACATCCATGATGTGAATCTCTCGTTCCACCACATCCCAAAGGTACTCTATTGGATTGAGGTGACTGTGGAGGCCATTTCAGTACCTTGAACTCATTGTCATGTTCAAGAAACCAGTCTGAGATTATTCGCGCTTTATGACATGGCACGTTCTCCTTGACACGGTGCTTATCGTTGACACAATGCTCAATTGGTACTAATGGGCCCAAAGTGTGCCAAGAAAATATCCCCCACACCATCACACCACCACCACCACCAGCCTGAACTGTTGATACAAGGCAGGATGGATCCATGCTTTCATGTTGTTGACGCCAAATTCTGACTCTGGCATCCGCATGTTGCAGCATAAATCAAGACTCCTCAGACCAGGAAACGTTTTTTCAATCTTCTATTGTCCAATTTTGGTGAACCTGTGCGAATTTTAGCCTCAGTTTCCTTTTCTTAGCTGACAGGAGTGGCACCCGGTGTGGTCTTCTGCTGCTGCAGCCCATCCGCCTCTGCTGTAATGAGTGGTTATTTGAGTTACTGTTGCCTTTCTATCAGCTCGAACCATTCTGGCCATTCTCTTCTGACCTCTGGCATTTGCGCCCACAGAACTGCCGCCCACTGGATATTTTCTCTTCTTTGGACCATTCTCTGTAAACCCTAGAGATGGTTGTGAGTGAAAATCCCAGTAGATCAGCAGTTTCTGAAATACTCAGACCAGCCCGTCTGGCACCAACAACCATACCACGTTCTGATTAGAAATTTGTGTTAACGAGCAGTTGGACAGGTGTACCTAATAAATTCATTCATTCATTTCCCTTCGGTTTAGTTCCCTTTCCGATTCAGTTCCCTTTATTCATCAGGGGTCACACAGCGGAATGAACCACCAACTTATCCAGCATATGTTTTATGCTGCGGATGCTCTTCCAGCTGCAACCCAGTACTGGGAAACATCCATACACACTCATTCACACACATACAATATGGCCAAATTTAGTTTATTCAATTCGCCTATAGCGCATGTCTTTGGACTGTGGGGGAAACCGGAGCACCTGGAGGAAACCCACGTGAACGGGGAGAACATGCAAACCCCACACAGAAACGCCAACTGACCCAGCCGGGTCTCGAACCAGCGACCGTCTTGCTGTGAGGCAACAGTGCTAACCATATTGTTTGTATGTTCTTTTAATGTATTTTTTATATAATTCAGTTTCTTTTACATGTAATAATATTTTCAGTAGAGCTCTAAAATGTCTTACATATATGACGTCAAATAAACAACTAAAAACTCATTTTGTTCTCTTGTGCCATTATTTAACCATATTAATTCTGAGTCTGACTATAGCAGTCTTTAAAAAATCTAGCGGTTGCATTTTTTGTAATAGTTATTTGATGCAGTTGCAGTTTTTACAGTTTAAACCTTAAAGGATATCACAGTCAGTGAACAGAAGCTCAAACATGCCTGTGGAAGCACATTTAACTTGTTTAACAGTAAACAGAAAAGAGTTTTTCAGTGCTGATTCGAAATCATTCAATGAGGTGCGTTTCATCATCACATGAAAATCAGGACACATATAATTAAACCATTATACCGTTAGTGTTGTCAGTCAGTGAGGGAAGGAAGTCTTCTGAGCAGATATGATAATGGGTGTTTAGTCGCAACAGATTGGGCTGTCTGACCAATCAGAGGATCTTGGAAAGGTGTTTAGAAAGAATGAATCTATAAATGATTTCTCTGAGACTCTTTGAGTAGCGAGGAGATTTTAAGTGGATATTATGGAAATTAAAATGTTTATATAGATGCATGTGAACCTGAGGACTAAATGAGGCCATTTAATATAGCATAATATTAGCACTTTAAATAATGTAACTTTTTATATTGTGTGCAGTTACTATGAGTTTCTACGACTCAATAAAACCTGCTTTCCCCTTAACTTTCACTTTCCCACAGGATGTGTTTAATTATTATTATTTTGTTTAACCGGAGCTTATCTTGACAAACGATATATAATGTGCATATTTCATATGTAATTGTCAAAAGTGAACTCAAAATGAGGGGTGATGTTGAAAGGGTTCAAACTGTGTCTCAGAGAGAGGCTTTGTCATTGTGCATTTGTTTTTAAGCTATTACTATATATAGTAGGTGAAACTGAAACTAGTTCAAAACAATCATAACTTTAATTCTTTTACTTTTTTTTAAAGATTGTCTCCAAATAAAATCATTCATTTTCCTCTGATTTGTCAGAGGTCACCACAGCGGAATGAACCGCCAACTACTCTAGCATATGTTTTATGCAGCAGGTGCCCTTTCAGGAACAACACAGTGCTGAGAAACACCCATACGCTCTCACATACACACATGCACTCATACACTACGGCTAATTTAGTTTATTCGATTTAGCTAAAGTGTATGTCTTTGGACTGTGGGGGAAACCCGAAGTAAACCATAGCGAACACAGGAAGAACATGCAAACTCCATACAGAAATGCCAACTGGCCCATCCATGACTCGAACTTCTTGCTGTGTGGTGACAGTGCTAACCACTGAGCCACCATGCTGATATATATTTTTACATTTAGCCAGGGTTATCTTTCAGAAAAAGTATCTATGTGATACTAATTTTATAGATGCACATTAAAGGAGCACAGATTTGATGATGCAAGGAAAAGACAGCAATGTGCTTTGACTTAACAAAAGAAAACTTTATTCCATTGCCCATTCAGCATCTAAAAAGTGAAAAATAAACATAACTAAAGAAGGGATTTCTCCATTAGTAATAAAAGAAGAAATCTCACAGACCCATGAATTGTATACACTTTTTAATTTGGGATTTCATTTTATAACATTTTTTTAAACTTCCATTGAAAAGAAGATCAAACCAGTTTAGAACAAGCGAAATATTTTCGGGGGTGATTTATCCCTTTAAAACAGTGCTGCTGGATGCACTTTTCCTCTTTTGCTGGTGTTATTTCAGGTCCTGCAGTGGCCATCAGTGCACTCAATGGCTGCATTAGATTAGAGGAATATTCTATTAACACCATAGCCAGATCCTGATCTTCATAATTTAGTGGTCCTTACTGATAAAAAACAAACAAACTGAAAGTCAACTTGAAATCAGAGGTTTGTGATGACAGCAGAAGTTCTCACCTTTGGAAAGACAAATTCTGTCGTAATGTAAATTTGTTCTTGCTGCTGTGAACGGACATTTTATTTCACACTTCTCAAAGAGTGTCAGAGAAATCATTTGAAGGTTCATTCTTTCTAAACACCTTTCCAAGATCCTGCTCTGCTCGGATCGGTTAAAGTTTTATGTATTAATAATTTCTTGATTAATTATCTTAATTGCAAGTCATAGTCTGCTGGCCTTTCAAAGCAGCAATTTCATTTGGATATATTTGATACCCTATGGAAAAAGAAACATTTCAGTTCTGACAGCAATTGCATTGCATCTGTTGGTTTAATAAATGTTAAGTCACAACAAAAACAGACAGGTGCAAAAATGTGGGCACCCCAACAGAATAATGACATCAATATTTTGTAGAGCCACCTTTTGCTGAAATAACCTGTAGACACTTCTTAGAGCCAAGAATAGGTTCCTGAATTCTTGCTGGAGGCATTTTGGACCCTTCGTCCTTGCAAAATTTCTCCAGTTCAGTCAGGTTTGATGGATGCAGTGTGTGAATGTCCCTTTTCAAATCAATAAATAGATTTTCAATGATGTTCAAGTCTGGGGACTAGGATGGCCATTCTAGAACATTGTATTGTGTCTGAACATGAATTCCTTGGTAGATCTGGAACTGTGCTTTGGGTCATTGTCCTGATGAAACATCCAACCCTGGCATAACTTTAGCCTCTTGACTGACTCCTAAACATTGTTCTTCAGAATCTGCTGATTCTGGGTGGAATTCATGCGACCTTCAACTCTGACAAGGTTTCCAGTACCTGTGCTTGCCACACATCCCCACAGCATGATGGACCCTCCACCATATTTTACAATAGGAAGCAGGTTCTTCTCCTGGAATACTGTTCTTTTTCCGCCATGCAAAGCGGCAATGGTTGTGACCAAATAACTCGATCTTAGTTTTATCAGTGCACAGTATAATTTTCTGATTCACGCTTGTCCATATGAGCCTTTGCATACCTCAAACGACTCTTCTTGTTGGCAGAATGCAGAAAAGGCTTCCATTGCATCCCCCTTCCATTGAGCTGTTCTTTGTGAAGAGTGCGCTGGACTATGGAACGATGTACAATAACATTATCAGCACCACAACGTTCTTGGAGCTCTTTGGAGGTGGTCTGTGACCATTCTTTGCCTTTCAGATATTTTTCTTGGCCTACCACATCTTTCCTTCAGAAGAACTGTTCCTGTGGTCTTCAAGCTTCTCACTATCTCTGCCTGTGGAGATAGACTGTAAACCTTTAGGATAGCTTTTTGTATTTTCCTCATAATACATGTTATTGAAATATCCTAGTTTTTAGTTCATTAGGAAGTTCTCTCGAGGTTTCCATGTTGCTACTTTTAGGTTCATTATCAAGACAAGTACCACTAGCCATCAGCTATTTTAAATATCCTTTTTCATGATTGGTTGCACCCGTGTTAGGATTGTTAAGGTTTACTGAGTCACTCAAATCAAGTTTGTGTTGTAAACAATCAGCATTAAGTGACTACAGGTTTTGAAATCCACACAAACTTTTACACAGCCTATTTTTCAGTTTCAATTTAAATTCACACATCTCAATACTGCTACACTACGTATTTCTGTCTGAAAAACATGACGTTATCTAGCTTACACAAGAAACCTAATGGCAAATCACTGTGATCTTCTCTTATAAACAAAAAGGACACATTACTATGCAGCCACAGAGGGCTGCCAAAACCATTGCATAAAACTACATATGTATACACATATACACACACACACACACACACACACACACACACGTACACACAGTATATACATAT
>CAIGQW010054063.1:7811587-7825893 GCA_903798125.1 Danio choprae | reverse complement strand
GCCACTGGCAATTTAATATCAGATGAGCCAATGGCAGTTGAGTATCATTTGCTCCAGGACAAACTTGAAAGCTGTGTCTAAAATCACATAATACTCATGCATACAGTAGACAACCACCGCCCCCATTCCCCCATCCGCTCTCACCCATTAGGAACATCTGTAATAATAGATACCTCATGCTTTTCTCATACTTTTTTTTCATTGATGAAAAACCAATCAGAGTGCTCTCTTTTGCTGAAGGCCAATGCTGGTTCTACATTATGAATCAGACCAATTCACATGTTTTTCACATACTACAGTATATAGTGTGTGGAAGTATGTGATTTTGGACACACCGAAATATCTATAGGTTTCAGCGCCATAAAGAAACATTGCAATATCCAATATATAAGCTATCATTGGTTTGATGGTGTTTATGCTACAAAAATGATTAAATTATTGACCACACTGATTCCAGGTATCCTGAGAGTACGGGCATGAATTTATTTTAGTCTGTTCACTAAAACCAATCATAACAACTTAACATCCAGAAAAATCAACAGGGATGATGTATATATTTTGTCTGAGGTAAGTAGAAGCAACAATGTTTTTAACTCTGCTAATGCCACCTCAAGTTTAATAGTAACACAGGCTCTGCCTTGGGTAAGTTAGACAGGTAGCACTTATATTAGCTATCTCAGTGTCTCTCAACCATGTTCCTGGAGGACCACCAGCTCTGCACATTTTCCATGTCTCCATAACCAAACACACCTGATTCAGATCATAATTAGCAGAGACTGAAAGACCTGTTAATGGGTGTGACAGACAAAGGAGGCATCCAAAACATGCAGTGATGGTGGTCCTCCAGAAACGTGGTTGAGAAACACATTAGTGACTCTCCATATTAAATTGACTATTTCATTCATTCATTCATTTTCTTTTCGGCTTAGTCCCTTTATTAATCTGGGATCGCCACAGCGGAATGAACCGCCAACTTATCCAGCATATGTTTTACGCACCGGATGCCCTTCCAGCTGCAACCCATCATTGGGAAACACCCATACACTCATTCACACACATACACTACGGACAATTTAGCTTACCCAATTCACCTATACCACATGTTTTTGGACTTGTGGGGGAAACCGGAGCAAGACAACTCGCATCTTAAGACAACTCGCATTAAGACAACTCGCATCTTTGTTTGTTTCTCCAAGTTAGCAACAGTTACTAAGGTGGATGGGGCATACATATAGGTCAATTGTGGATGAGCAGTAAATGGTACCCACGTGGCTGAGATCTGGGGACTCTGGGAAGGAAGTCCCATCCCCACACTGTCTTTCCTCTGGAGTCACAGGGTCAGTGAATGTTCCTGAGACACAGAGAGAACTTTCCAGAAAACAGAAAAAGCTGTTTGCCCTTCAGAAGCTAACAAACAATAGACTTGAGGGCAGTCAGCAGCGGGTCCAGACTGGTAGGTTGGATGAGAGACACAAATCCTGCTGGCGGTTTAAAGATTTTTCCTAATAGATGCTGCTGGTGAATCATAAATATGACTGAGGACAGGTTTGACTGCTTGCTTACTCTGCAAGACTGACAGAATGTCATGGCCAGCTGAAGAAATGTTACAATGGAGCAATGTGTAGCATATACAGTGATCTACAATGCCTGGCCTAAAAAAGGGACTGTTTGGGTTCAAGTGAGGACAAACTTAAGAATCTATGATTAATCTTTGGTGATGCGATTAATATGTTTCTGGCTTCTAGTTAGATTGTCAGAAATTCTTTTAACTGATGCAGTGGGTTTCTTTTTCTTTCTTTACCAACTATGTCGGACCTTTTCCAGTATGACAATGCTAAGATGAATTATTATTCAAATGGTGAAAGAAAGCTTCAGTTTACATGAACGAAACTGAAACACTTGAGATGTTCTCTAGAAGACAGTGGTTCTCATAAGGGAAAAACTTTGTGACGTTTCAACTTTTCAACTGAAGTGGTGGAGAGGTTTATTTGAGGTATTTTAAGTGAGCTATCTTTATGCCACCAGAGTAACCTAGTTTGCTCCCAAGTTGTGTTGTGGACGAAATATAGGCTAAATTATAATTATACTTGACAAAACGGGCAGACAGAGATGTATTTAGGGTTGTATTTAGTGATTTTAACGTGTATGAATTAACCTCTTCATTTAACACTACCTCTTCATTTATATTCTTAGAGTAAGCAGTTGACGTGTCCAATTGCCTTATTACAAAGTTGCACATGTATCTGTTGCTTCATTACAAACATACTTGTAAAATTTCACAATATACATGTTAATCAAAAAAAAGATACATTACTTTTTGCCTCTTGGCTGAAACTGAATACATTTATAATCTATATATCGCACATTTTGCATTCTGATTTGAAGCAAAAATAAGGGGGGTGGGGGAAGGACGATTAAATATGTCTTTTGGTTTGGTTGTTAAAGAAATAAAAAGCCACACACTGCATCAGTTAAGGGTCAGAGAATTGTTGCCAAATGTAAAATGGCAGAAACAAATTTATCACTGCAAGAAAATATAATGTATTAAAAAAATCAAATGTATTATTAGGCTCTAAATTAAATTAGTGCTTACTTTTTTGGCCAGGTAGTGTGTAAACTTATCAGTCTATAACTTATCAGTCTATCAGTTTTAAATCATTTCATCAACAGGGTCCAAAATAAATATCATCAAGCATCAGGCGTCATGAGTAAATTGTTTTGCCAAATAAATAATATGTTGGATTTAATGTATGACATGTAGTGTTACAGATGGATTAACAGCAGCTTATATAATGCATGATGCAGCCAAATAATTTAACTGAAACAAACACTACCATTCAATTGACTGGCATGAGAAAGATTTTTTTAAGAGCGAGAGAAATATTTTGTTTTTATTTAAATTTATTTTCATTTCTAATTCATAATATACTTTTGTATGTAAATAAGTAAAGTATGTAAATGATGTACCTAAATAATTAAGCAGCAAATAGGCAAATTAGAATGATTTCTAAAGCATCATGTCACACTGACATGGAATACATGTTATTATAAAATATATCTAAATAGAAAATCTTTTAAAATGTGGCGATGTAATTGTTTTCAATTAAATATAGTAAATACAGCCTTGGTAAACATAAGGGACTAACTGTACATTTACAACATTATTAATATCATATCCTCCCCAGACCTTTTCAACAGTAATGTAAATGTAGACATAATAGATTAAATATTATATTATATTATATTATATTATATTATATTATAATTTTTGTTTTGTATAATATATTATAAATGTTTAGTGAAGAAAAAGTTTATTTTGGACCCTGCTGATCAGTCAAAAACCCCTCACTGGAAAATGGCATACCCATTCCAAGGTGAGTGCCGATGATGCAGTCATCTGAGCTCCTCTCTCTCACAGTGTTCTTGTGAGAGGTACCTGAAACCCGCATGGAGCTGCTCCGCCTGTGTGTTTCTGCACCCACCTCTGGTTCTGCAGTTAAAAAACCACACAAAGCATTCAGGTCAGAAAGCCACTAGAGGGCTGATGGTCACACAGTGAACTTGTCATATCTAACCTGCGCTCTTGAAGCCCAGGAATCGGGCGATCTTGCTCTTGCAGTGCTCCTGCTCCTCATAGGTAAGCAGCTGGTAAATAAACTGCCAAATCAGCTGTTTGGCTGGAGTGTCCAGCACAGGAAACACATCCACAATGAGCGTGTCCACATTCCTGCTCACACACAACAGAGAGAGACCTTTTAGAAATAATCTGCATGTTAATTCTGATGTCACACATAGTTTGAAGTATTTTTACTTCACTGCAGTACTCAAGTATAATTTTTCTTATTTGAGGAAACGTTTACTACATTCTGAAACAAAATGCTGCACTTTTTACTCCATTACATTTTACGATAGTACTGTAAAAAGTTATTTGGAACTAAATCTGTGTCTGATTTGAGAACAATCTGAATCTTCAATCTGTTAAATAGGATCACAAATCGCAAACTTACATCTGACTGCATCTGTTCACAAGACAATAACCGTCTCGACTGGGTCATTTCATTTATTTTCATTCATTTTATGTTTAGATATCGTAAAAATGAATGCCAATGAATTAAAATTGTAATATCATTTATTTTCATGAATGTAATATCCATTATGAGAGCAAAAATAGATTATTCAAAAGAAATAAAAAACAAAAAACAAGAGTACCCATTCTTTGATCATTTTTTAGTCAAAGTTAATTAAACTAGTTTTTAGTTCTAGTTTAGGTAAAATGTACATTTTCTCGACATGCTTGCCTTAGCAGACAGGTACAGCTCAGTGGCCACAATTGGAATAAATGGCACTAAATAATAACCACATCAATACGCAAAATGTGTAAAACATCATGATAAAAACATGATGTGGTATAGAAAAACTTCACAAACTTAAATCGACAAACAAAAGTACCTGACATTCCATGATATCTCATAAATTGCATGACCCATGGAAACCCTGTAATAATTCTATAGAAAATCATGACTGTAATGTTTATATACATGCTTAATCTCAAATAGAGAGTGAGTCGGCTTTGTAAAAATAGACCCTTATCAGATTTCCAGGCTTCTCAGCAGCGCAAGTCATCATAGAAAAGTAAGCTAAGTGAAAGGGAGAGTACAACAACTACATTTAACATTACACAATATAAGGAAAATATATAATATAATATATATAGTTAACTTAAACGATTTGTGTTGGGACAACATGAAGGAATTTTACAGTGTTGACGTCCAAACTGAACCCTAATCTAAACAAAAATGAAGACATTTTGAAAATCGGTAACCATTGAAATCCATAGTAGAAAAATACTACAGAAGTTAACAGTTTCCGACTTTTTTTTTATAGATCTTTCTATAGATCTTCTTTTGTGTTCAACAGAACAATAATAAAGAGAGAAAAGGGTGTCAAAAAAGTCAAGAGTGAGTAAATAATGACAGAATTTTCTTTTTTGGGTGAACTATCCCTTTAACAAGCGAAGTGAGCTGCTTTCTCAGCAAGCAGTCACGATGACGAGCATTATTTATTAAATTCGGAAGAACCTGCAGATTGCTTCTGATTATGTGTATCTATTTGTGCTGGAGGCAGAAACCTATTTTTGAATGTTTCTCACATTTTCCTTGTTGCTGCCAAGCTGAAAAACAATCCCTCAACAGTGCGCTATGGCATTTGTAATCATATGGAAGGACAGTTACAGAGATAATTAGCTCTGTATCCTATAATTGGCAAACGCATTCAGAATTTGTTTATTTCTTGTCAAGCGCTGCATTAGTCACTATTATACCGACTGTATAGTCTAATTAAATGAAATGCAGACTATGCTATCAGGCAAAAATTTGGAATAATCAGTATATTTCTTTTCCAAGTCTCTTTCACAAGACTAAATTTCTATTTCTTTTTAAGAATTATAATTATTTATAAAATAAAAGCTAATTATATACATTTATATAATTAAAACTGTCAATTTAATAAAGTTATTCCTGCAATGATTAAATGTCACAATCCCACATTATTGCCATTGTATTAATAATCCTTCAATATTTTCAATTGTAATTTTCTAAACAGTTATTACAACTTATTGTCGAAGTCATGACACATTTTTGGAACAGCATATTTTAAATAATTAAAAACATTATAAATGTAGTAACTAATGTATTATCCCTTTTAATTAACTTAATTCTTAGTTACTGAAGATTTTTTTTACCTAAAACCTTTGGAATTGTAGTTTATGTAAGTAAAACAAAATGATTAAGCAGCAAAAAGTTTTCAGCACTAATAATAATAATAATAATAATAATAATAATAATAATAATAATAATAATAATAATAATAATAATAATAAGAAGACATTTTTCATGGGCAGAAAATATTAATATTTGAAAGATTGCTGTAAGATCAAGTGACACTGAAGAGTGGAATAATAATGCTGACAATTCAGTTTTATCACATTGTAATCTATAGCAATAGAAAACAGTATTTAACCTGTAATAGTAACAAACTGTTGTTGAAAAGTATGTTTTATTCTGTGACCACTGTCAAGCTTGAAAATACAATTTTTGTCATTTAGAGCATTTTTGGGCATAAAATAACATAAGTGCCATGTTTTCAGACATGCTTAGATTCTATTGTAACACAATTACAATGTTTTAATTTCAGAAGAGTTAAAAAAGATTTTTTATATCATTATATCATTTGCTATTTTGACTAATTGTCATGTTTTGACTAAATAAATAAATACATTTGTTCATTTTTCTTCGGCTTAGTTTATCAGTTTAGTTTATTTATTTATTCTTCGGCTTAGTTTATTTATTCTTCTGATTTATCAGAGGTCACCATAGAGGGATGAATCGCCAACTATTCCGGCTTATGTTACGTAGCGGATGCCCTACCAGCCGCAACCCAGTACTGGGAAACACCAATACACTTTTTTACTCTCACAGCGACCTTGCTGTGAGGTGACAGTGCTAATCACTGAGCCACCGTGCCATCCCTAAATAAATAAATATCAAACTGTTTTACTCGTAAGTTGGAAGACATGTTAACAAACTAATATGACCATAAACAGTATGATCCCTTATTTTTTCCATAGCTGTATATAAAAATTGCATATTGAATTCCTTTTTGGTTTGACACAATTGTTTTTAATCTCTGCACTAGTGGCCTCAGCTAATTTAAGAGTCAGCCATGATGAATTTAGACCTGACCTGTGCTGGAAGAAAGTCTCCAGAGCTTTGCAGATGGTGTATCTCTCCTGCAGGGTGAGCAGGTGTTCCAGCTGCTGGCTGAAGGTACGGCCGTGAACGCGGATACTGGGAGGAAGAATCTCAGCCACCCACTGCAGAGAGCTGAGGGCCGGGGAGCGTGAGCGGGGGGCGATGGGGGTCTCCTCCGGCTCCGAATCTGACTGAGGATAATCCACGGGACCCTCCTCCACCACCAGTGAGGGCATCGCACCACTGCCCTGCAGCATCGACACCACCTTTTCATGGGAGCAGTTCCTGGATGTGTGTTCAACAGATTCCATGACCAATTATTATTTATTTAATTAAAGAGTTAGTTTACAATAAACATTCAGTCAACATTTCCTCATTCATTCATATTCGGAACAGAAATGAAGATATTTTTAATCTGATATTATTCTGTACATCATCTACATCTGTACAAAATATTCATAAAATGATTTTAAAATGGCTCATTTGGTTGATTATTGTTAGTTTCCTTTTTTCATATTCAACACTCCTATAACGGACACTTAAGATTCTATCCATAAACAATTGCTCTGGTCCTTTATATGATCACTTTTTACTCTGTTTTATATTCTATATGTTTTAATTTGTTGAATTTATAAACCACAAAGACAACTAAACGAAATGCATCTAATGAGAATTAAACAGAAAGCACATGTCATTATTGAAGACTGTTCCCATCCCCTAAATATAACATTTCAGCTTTTGCCATCAAAAAGACATTTTAGGCAGCCTGGAGTAAAGAAAAAGGTGTATCGAATGCCATTTGTGCCAGCTGCCATTAGAATTTTAAATACTGGGTTCTAAGTATGAAAAGGGTTAATTGTATTTTTAACCTGTTTTTTTGTGATGATATTGAATGTATTTGTGTTACTTGTTTTTTTCTGATGTCTGTGATGTGGGTGTTGATCTAATTTATGTGGTAAAGCCAAAGATAAATTTCCACTTGTGGACAATAAAGAAAGTCAAAGTCAAATCCTGACACTGCCTTTATGTATTTTTTATTTACATTACCTTTTTCCCTCTATAATATTTTCCTTAATTTCCATATTATATTTTAGATATAATTTGTATACTCCATTAGGCTAAATGTTTTGTTTTATTGTTACTTCAACTTATCCTATTGTTGTCATTTGGCAGACGCTTTTATCCAAAGTGACTTGCAATGAGAACAATAGAATAAAGGTAAATGTAAAATATATCCATATAAACAGAGACATTCAATCAAGGGCTTATCAAGGGACATAATTGCTTCATATAATAAACAAATGTAATTTAGTATTTTATTCACATTTATACACTGAACATCTTCTAGTTCTGATTAAAAAAATAACTTAAATGTGTTTCAAGTATTTCTTACAGATTTGGGACGACATGTGAGTAAACGATGACAGAATAATCAGAGTAAATTATGACAAAAGACTTTAAATGATGTAGTCATTAATTAATAGCAATTAAAAACTATTTAATTATGTATTATATTATACAGTAAAATAGTATACTTGTAAATGCTTTGCAAACTAATATAAATTCATTGTCTACTTTGTATTGTAGTCATTCATTGTCCCTCTAATTTACTAAATATGCAATGTTAGCTCAAATGTAAATATATATATATATATATATATATATATATATATTTGTGTTATATATTATTTGTTTCCATCCTTTGTATCCTAAATGTAATTTGAACAATGTGATCTCATTTGTATTTATTTAACAAAAGCATTCAACTGCACATACATTTACTTATGTTTGCACAGACATAAAAACATCTAAATGTAAATATTTACATATGAACTATACAGAGATTCTCTTTAAATTCTTTTTTAATTAATTAATATTAAGTTAGCTGAAGTTGTTGATTCTATTGAATTTGTGATCAACAGCGCTCATCCAGGTTTGAAACAAGTGTGGAGGATAAGTATAAATGATGACAGAAATATCATTGCTGGCTATCCACAAACTATCCCTTCAACTTTAATCATTTCTGTTATACGTGATTTCTGCCGAGAAAAGTTTCAGTTTAGAGACCCACAAAAACAAACAGCATCTTTTCTTTAATAAAACTTCTAAATATATGCACAGTTGGTGTTGGTGGAAATATTTTATTGACTCGATTCTATGTTTGTCATTCCCCAGAGGCAGTATTACAGTAAGTTAAGCATCAACATGCTCAAGACAACTGCTGTCCTCTGGAGATTAACTACAGAGAAACAGCTAAATCCTGGCCGCAGGAAAGTGATTTACATTAAGGACTAAACAAATAAAGCTGATGATTTGTTAAGGAGCAGCAGAAAATATAAATGGAATACATTTTGCATTAAGAATGTATATTTATTGAAAATTGGTATATTACACTTTCATTTTCTTTCATACTATAAGTCCGTTTTACACTATAGGTTCAAAAACATATTAAAATTGCTAATTTCTGCTATTTTGCCACCATTATTTCCATTTTGGCCCATGAAGCAAATAACTGCGCAGAAAACCAAATGTAATAAATAAATAATAGTAATAAAATTTGAATTATGATTATCTGGGTGTATTGGCACTTTGTGCATAGTTTGTTTTTTATTCATATACTCAGGTATTTGCATTAATAGTTTTATTTGTTTTTATTTATGTAACTCGGCACAAAAATACATAAAATGTATATTTCAAATCATCGATTTATCTGAGAATGTAATAATCCAACAAATAAATAAACAAACAAAGAAATTAATAAACTGGTAGCATTTAAGAATTAGTATATGACAAATAATATACTTTACAACTGTGTCATTATGCAAACTGTAATACAAAGAATAAAAATGCTTAAAATTAAAACTTTTTTGGTAATTATCACTAAGACTGATGCCAAAATCAATGTCAGTCAAAGCAGAAAAATAAATAATTATATGATACTGTAAAGTGCTTGGAAATGTGTATTGTTACTTGATGTTTGACAATCTCAACTGAAACAGGAGGACAGGGTGGGACTGTCACAGTTTTGGAGCACACTATATTTTAGATCATCTTTAGACTAACATATTGATACTAACACTTAAAAAACATTCATTTTGATTTCACAGGGATTTTAATTACTTTTTTAGATATTTTTGTCCTTACAGGAAAAGTGTGTAATATTTTATTTGTGTTTTAGACACTACAGTTCAAATTATTTCATTGAGTACGCTTACATGGACACCAATAATCAGATTTTAATATGATTAAGACAATACTCTGATTAAGAGTCTACCATGAGTCTACCATGTAAACAGCGATTTTTGATTAATTTAATCTGGTTAAGGTCATAATCAAGCTAAACAGAAATTGAATTATTACACGTGGAATATGCCGATTTTAGTTGCATTATTGAAGTGCAGTACAGACACGTAAACACCTTAATCAAACTATTGCCGTCATGTAGGACTTGTCACTGCATTTTGCGACAGGATAATCTATACACACACGGCTGTTTGACACTATTCTCTGCACCTACCGAGACATTGAAGGACCACAGACCCCTGCATCACTAAATGCACTAAATTAGTTTTTTTCTTTCCATTCGTCGTACGGTATCAAATTCCATTAAAACAGCACATCCAATACCTCAGTTTGTCACGCGGGGGCATGAATAAAGTGTTCCTGAATAAAAGTGAAACTGCCAGACTGCAGTTAAAGTCTACAAATTAAAAATGAAACACCCGAAATTACATGAAACTCCGGAGGAAATGTGGATAGCACGGTGACGCAATGACGTTAATCAAACTGTGTGATAACATGTAAAACAGAACATGAAAGGAACATTCAAAAAGCAACTCACGTAAACACCTTCATCATATTATTGTCTTATTCAGATTAAGGCAAATAATTTGATTACTGATGTCCATGTAAACGTAGTCAATGTTAAACGGCACATTTTATACACCACCAATAATTATACACAGTATATAAGTACATCCGATTGAAACAGACCTAAAATGAGAAAAAAATGAAGGGCGGTGCATGATTCTGTCCATTAGGAACCGATTGAATCGTTGCAAAATGAGTGTTGCTAAAAAAAATTAAGGAAGATTGACGAATGAGATTGAAGATTGAGAGATGCACTGATAGTCGCGCCCTAAAAGACTGATACGCTGAAAAACATTTATCATTAGATTTACCAGATTTTTTTTAAGGTAAGTGGTTGCAAACAATTTATATGGGCTGAATTTAAACAAACAAATAAAACTTAGTGATATTTGTAATGTTTAAATTTAAGTATCTTAATTTGTTTGTTTAAATTCAGCCCATATTAATCGTTTGCAACCACTTACCTTAAAACAAATGTAGCAAACCCAATGAATAATTTTTCAATGTAGCCCCACCCTGAAGACATTCCATGTGACCAGAAGTGAAAAAAAGTTGCTTCAAGGGGGAGGAAAGGTTATGATATTTGATAAAAGTTTATGAGGGAAAATTTATTTTGACAAAACAATAAAGTGCACAGATACATTGTTTATAACAAGCACTATTATGTATTATGTTACTATTATGTTATCATAAAAATAAGAAGAGTACATTTTGATTTCTTTCCATTCACCAAGAAAGCATTTATAGTATATGATCAAAATCATTGTGAACATTGTAAAGATTCTTTAATAAGAAAAACATTCCAATGAGCAGCGATCATTTTTATGCATCCTTGCTGAATACAAATATAATAATATTATATTACCTCATGCTGTGATGCAAAATAATAAAAAGGTCTATTCTTATTCATCTTTGTTTACCATTGTATCTACTGTAATGCCATTTTAACTGCTAAGAATCTTTTAAACCATCATAACACCATAACAAACCCAAACACACACCTCATATCGAGCCCGTTAAGGAACAATATGCGATCTCCTGTTTTAAGGCCACATGCTTCAGCTGGACTCCCTGCAATAGAAAAACAATGGTTTGAGACACAGTATAAAACCTCAGACACTCAAGTAAATAACACACACAATCCACTTCAGTGACTCTTATTAATGTGAAACCCCGCCATCCTTTGTGATTAGTAGTAATTAAATCACTTCGTCGTAGGTCAGCGAGAGTTTTTTTTTTATCACGATGCAGGACTCCTACTTGTTTTCATAAGCATCCCCACAAGGGTGGCTGAGTCAGTGTTAACTAGCCTTAGCACAGGCCTGCAGTGGGCGAATATCGTCATACACGCACTCACACACTCACCGCCCTCTCACCACTCGTGCAGACTTCAATACAAATGTACCCAACGCTTGTTCATTAGTTCAACAGCCCACTACTTCCTCTTTCACAAACACTCTGTTCCCCTTGAAAAGCAGCCACTGACCCCAGCTGTGCTTTCTGTGTGTGTTTTATTCACAGTCGTCTCTGCAGCCTTTTGGCAATGTCACCCTTAACGCTGTACAGATTCTGAGAGCAACAAAATACACATCCTGGATGATGGTGATTTAAGTAAGGAAAGCATCAGAAATGGCTGCTTGGGAAAATATTACAGTAAAAAATTATTTCTAGTGCTAGTTCTGTGTCCTTGGTGGGGGAAAAAACAGGGTAATTCAATTGAGAGTCAGTGGTGTTTTTTATAGACTAATTTGTAATGGTAAAAAGTTCTGATGGTATGAAGGCATGATTATTTTTGTCTTGTTTTGATAATGATATGTTCATTCATTCATTAATTTTCTTTACGGCTTAGTCCAGCATATGTTTTACGCAGCGGATGCCCTTCCAGCTGCAACCCATCACTGGGAAACATCCATACACACTCATTCACACACATACACTACGGACAATTTAGCTTGCCCAATTCACCTATACTGCATGCTCTTTAGACTTGTGGGGGAAACCGGAGCACTCGGAGGAAACCCACGCGAACACGGGGAGAACATGCAAACTTCACACAGAAATGCCAACTGACCCAGTCGAGGCTCGAATCAGCAACCTTCTTGCTGTGAGGCGATCGTGCTACCCACTGCGCCACCGTGACGCCCCTGATGATGATATGTATTAAACAATATTTTGTGGAAAGTATCAACTGCTGGTGGTGGTGGGGGCGGGTCTACTATAACTACACGTGATATGATGCAGTGACAAGCGATAAAAGCTGTCTTTTCCATGCTAAAAGGTGTTTTTGTCCTAACCATTCGTGAAGGCGACGTGTAAAATTTCTGTTTTAGAAATGGTTTCTAATTCTTTCGAATAATTGAACAAAAGCATAAACTACTATGACAATGATCACCTCAGGAGCTGATTATGTGCTTTATTCAGTGTTAAATGCTAACAGTATGAGTTTAAATAACAATTTACTTGGCATTTATTGCCATACTGAAAGTGGCAGTGGATAGTTTACCTCAGACCTTCAAAAAAAAATAAAAATAGCAAACATAGTTTGAAAATGGACTCCAAACCAACAACATCAGTTACTCAGCATGTATTAATAATGTTAAATTAATTAGATTCTATACCATTTAATTGGGAGTGCAGTGCACTATTCTGTACTCTGTTATTTAAATGTTTCTGTCATGTCACGTCTGGTGCGGAGAGACAAATTTCTTGTCACTGGAAACTTGTCGCGCCATGTGTTGTTAGGACAGTGTTAAATGGATAGTTCACCCAAAAATGAAAATTCTGTCATCATTTCCTCACCCTTCACTTGTTTAAAACTTATTTGACTTTCTTTCTTTTGTTAAACACAAATGGAGATAATTTGAACAAAGTTAGAAACCTGTAACCATTGACTTCCATAGTATTTGTAATTCATATATGGAAGTCAATGGTTACAGGTTTTCAGCTTTCTTCAAAATATCTTCTTTTGATTTGAACATAAAGGTTTGAAAACACATGAGGGTAAGTAAATAGTGAGTACATTTCCATTTTGCGGTGAACTATCCCTTTAATGAGTAATTCACTGAACCATTCAATCAAACAATGAAATTGGCTGGCTCATTTTAAAACAAAGCAAGTGACTGTCTTGATGAGTGTGTCAATTAATTATTGGCTTTCTCAATTCATTCAAAAAACAAATTCGTTAAGTAGCAAAAGGGTGTTGCTTACTTTGCCTGACAAGCCGGAGAGAAATCGATTTTTCACCGCAGTAAAAATTTGATATCTGAAGCAAAGTTGCTTTATCAATCAGAAAGTAATATTTTTGTTAGGAGAAAGTAGACAACAGAGACACGCATATTTACAGGCACAAAAAAATAGCGGATGTGGTAACAAAAATATCCACAATTAAATACTTTCTTAAAAACTGAAGTGCAAAGCTTGAAATCATTGAGATGTATGCTCAATCAATAAAAAATTACAGAATGTTGACAATAGTTTTAGAATAACGTAATAATAACTATTTTCAAGCAGTTTTTAAAGGCCAGTCATTTTGGACTACTGGGTTTTCAGTGAAATATGAGCATTAATTTCTTATTTGATGAATTGTTGTCTAATTTAAATATCACATTTGTGAGTGTATTGATCATATATATATATATAGATAGATAGATAGATAGATAGATAGATAGATAGATAGATAGATAGATA
>CAIGQW010054063.1:7746626-7771587 GCA_903798125.1 Danio choprae | reverse complement strand
TTTATATAAGAATATTTCCATTGTATAAAAATGCTATTTATCCTGCTTTGTTTTATGTTCTCAACAAAGAAAAAAGTTGTTTTTAAAAACTATGAACTGAAAGATTATCTTGCGGAACCAAACCTGTTTCTTCTATGACATTGCTGTGCAATAATTAAATAAAAATATAAGCTTTTGCAAGCTTTATTTTTTAGAGTGCAGTTTTTAAATAACCAGTGAAAAGAACACGTCAACAATCTACAGAGCAGGATAAATAGCATTTTTATACAATGGAAATATTCTTATATAAATTCTTTATGGAACTATAATTCTTCTGTGGCACTTCTCTGAAAAATACAGGATCCATGAAGAATGATCCATTGAATCTTTCCATTGCATAAAAGGTTCTTTATTGAGAGAATAAGCTTCTTAGACTTTAAAAAACTTTTTTTTAAAAACTGCTCACATGTAACAACTGGTTCTCAATGTGTTGAGTGTTTCTGCCAAGCACCCCTTTGGAATCTTTATTTGAAAGTGTGTTGCACAAATCTGTCACTTTGTGTTTAACTTAGCACTGTTTTAGGGCTGACTCACTATATGTTTACAAACCACAAATCTTCTTTAATATAAATGATCAACGGCTTTAAATGTCTCCTGGATTTTCCAGCAGTGTGATCCTATGAGCTCCTCCAGGGTTCCTCACAAAGTGCTGTGGTTCAGTCTGGCTGTCATGCTGCTCATTGTTATCATTGCTCTGGGTGTCACCGCACATCTAGGGCTTCAGCACAAGACACAAGTAAGAGTTCAATCATCGAACATCGATCATAATTTTCTTCATCGACTAGTTAGCACTGAACCAGTTTTCCTGCTCAGTCTTCACTGCAGGTCTTCAGAATCCCTGATCACACGGGTGACTTGATCAGTCAGTCCACTCTGATTGACAAGAACAACAACGTAGTGACCTATTCTGTGACTTCTCATGTTAACCACAGCTCCACGGTCATTTTTGACCTGAGACATGTAAGGCCCTCTTCTTTCTTCACAGATTAAGCCTCCCCCCCCCTCTAAAGCTCAGTTACATTTTGATATCTGGCTTCCTCAGGGCTTGGTTTGCTATAAACCTGACAACCAGGACAGCTGCTTTCTTCGCCGGATGGAGAGTTGGGATTATGAGAATGTGCAGTCTCAACTGAACGAGTCAGAGCAGCAGGTAAAAGATTTCAGCTTGTTGAGTTTGCTGTAATTGTGCTTTGGTTGAAGTGTTTATGGTTTGTGGTATGTGCGGTTTTTTTTGTTGTTGTTGTTGTTTTAATACCTTTATTTAGCAAGGAATTGTCAAACTGACAAAGACTTTTGAAATTTTACAAATGATTTCCATTCCAATCAATTATACTCAGTAAAAATGGCCACAATATTAACTGTAACATACAAGTGTCCTTAATATATGCGGTAATTAACTGTAAACTGACTTTCCTAGAATTCCCTTCATGACACTTCACGCTTTATAATTATTTTGTTCGCATTACAATGTCTTCTCGTTGGATATTGATATATGAAAAAAAAATATCTATTGCATTTCCTTATTAGTTTCATGTGCGTTACCATGATGGTGTTTAGTAGTTTAGTGAGCACCTTCTATTCATTAGTATTAGTTTCTCCATTTGTGGAAAAGATTTTTGTGATGAGCTTTGGTTCATTATATGACTTGCCCATCACCACATGCTTTTGTCAGTGTAGCAAAGGTAAAATGTGTGGATGGTAACACTTTAAAACAGTGTATTAACACTATAAATGAATGAAATACAGTAGTTTATCATAAAAAAAATAAGTTTTTAATTGTAAAATTCTGACAACTACAGCTGCCACTTTTTTACAGTACATTTTACAGTATATGTACGTAGAGAGAGAGATTTTTAGAAAGAAATAATAATCTAAAGATCTCAAACTAATAACCCTCCTGTAGCTCAAATAGTAGTAGTGAACTTGTGATGGATTGATTCCCAAAGAAAGCAAGAAATGACAAAATGTGTCAGATAAGTGTTCAAATAAAACATTTTTATGGTTTTCCTGAAAAAATACTGCTCAATATTGTTTTTCGATATTGATAAAATATGCACATTTCTTGAGCACCAAATAATTTTAGAATGACATGAGGATGCAATGGCTGCTGAAAATTTAGTAGTGCCATCACAGATAAAAATCGTCGAATTTCTTGTTTGTACTACTTTAATGAGACTGTCAAACGTCAATCATGTTTTTCTATTTCAATGGATCATGTTCTTTAAGAAAGAACTGGCTACAACACTGAAGTCCCAACACTGTAAAAACATTGGGTCAAATATGGACAAACCCATAATTGGGTTAGTTTTTTCAATTACATTTAAATGATACTTCTTAACCCAACGGATGAGTTTGTCCATGTTTGACCAAACGCTGGCTTAAAACAACCCTAAAGCTAAACCTAAAGCTGTCGGGCAAATTGACTGACACTTGAACGCAGCAGCACCTCAGTGCTCCCGTGTAGATTAGAGAGCTCTTTTGGCTGCTTTCTCCTCCACAACTCCAGAAAGGGAGTAATGGAGCGAACCAGCTCAGGAGAGCCCGAATTCCACAGACCATCTGATCCACCTCTACTGGATCGCCTTACAGGATGGGACCACAGGGTGCACAATGGCCACTCTGTTGGCTTTTTCCTCTTATAATTCACTACTGGAAAGACAGAGCTCTCTTCCGCAAACAGAGCAGAGACTTGCGCTGGACACACTTCTCTTAGCACTTAACAAGCTGATTCATGCGCTGGGTTATGATCTGTGCTGAATGGGATGGCTTGTTGAACCGATAAGTATCACTGACCACTTAAAATCTTGGTCTCGGTTGAGATTTTTGCATCATTGCGTTTGATTAAAGCCATTAGAGCAAACTTTTGGGAAACCCAATCTGCGGTCAGTAGCCTTTTGAACACGATTTCCAATTTTTCGGTGCACAATGAGCTATTGAGAAGTATAAACTGCTTGTCGCAGGCTCGCTCAAGCATTGCTGCGCTTTAGCAAGTGTCTATCTGATCTCTCAGTGGAGTAAGTGGTGTAATTACAAATGCCTTTTGTACTCGAGGAAACACTTAAAACCCCTCAAGACACAATTATACGTTGGTGAGTTATACAGTGTATGCGTTCACACAGGAATAATATGGCTGGAGTGTATCACACCATTAGAGGATAATTTACCGGGAATGATATACACTGAGATATGTGATGATTCTCACAGGTCCGTCAGGTTTGGGTGGTGGGAAATCAGACTGAAAAACACACTGAGTTTTTGGGAGTGATGCCCGGAAGTCGTTTCGAAGCTTCGAGTCTTCAAGAACCTCTTCAGTCACTCTGTCAGCAGGCCTCTGTCTACTGGACTAGAAGATCTGATGGTAAGATTATGGCAGATGAGTCACTGGTTCATTCTGTAATTTGTAAATGCACAGTAACATTCATACCAGACCATTCACAAGTCTGGGAGCAGTACTGACTTTACATGTTCAGTGGTAATCAAAACTAAACAAGAGTTTATGAATAAATAATGTAAAATCACTGTTATTGTTTATCACTCAATATTTGTATAAATTATTGTTGTGCCTGCCACTCTACACTGTGTAGAACTGTATTTTACAAAAATGTTATTTTGGAGTCAAATGTGATCAAAAATAGAGAACAGCGATGCTTAAAAAGCATGAAGAAAAATAACAACTAAAATGTCTAAAGGTTACAGCAGTCAGAAATGAGTAGGACGTTAACAAGGACTTTCAAAGACTTCAGCAGATCTGCAGCCACAGAACATCACTAGTCTCTCACAGGACATCACTTGATCTTCTTCAGTCTCTTCCATAATTCATAGTGATTAGTGTTTCTTAGGCATAACTTTGTCGTCAAGGATTTTCCAGTAATTTTCAATCAGGTTTATATCAGGACTCTTGGCTGGTCATTTCAATATTTCATTGTTTTCAGCTTAAAGGAACTTTTTTTACTCTTTTTGTTGTTTGACGAGGCTCATTGTCCTGCATGCAAATTGAGGGGTGATTGAGCAATGAAAACAGGGAAGGGCCTGCAGGTTGTTGAAGGAATTTCTGATATTTGCTTTCACTATAAGTGGCCAAACTCCTGCTGTAGAAAACAACACTAAACCATGACCTCACCTGAACTTTTACTGACTTCTTTACATTTTAGGTTCAGACTTTGCCCAGTTTTTGACGCACATAATGTTTCTTATTGGACCATATAAATTAGGTTTCCTTTCATCAGTAAAGTGAAGTCCAGCTTTTTGATCTTTTCTGCTGATGAAGGTTGTCTAGCTATAGTCTTGGACAGATCTGACCAATGAGATTCTCTACATTATACTGTCCTCTTGTGGATTTATTTGTCTTTTGTAGATAACCTTTTTTTATAAGGCTTGAATGAATTAGTAACATTGCAAAGAAACAATATTATAGAAATTTGGATTTGGGATGACTAACTTTTCTTGAAATCTGAAAGGATCACTTTGGCCTTCATCTGGATAACCTGCTGTCAAATGGTGTCAAGTATTTTAGAACTGCCAGTTAAATAGATTTTGTCAGATAATTAAGAAAATTACCACCAAATAAACACCGATAGGAGAAATCTGAAATTATTCTGATTTTTAAAATTGAAATGAAACATTCTTTAAAAACTGCTCTTTTGTTAGGATCATTTCAAATAGGATTAAGTGACTTGAGAACAATTTACGATTTCCTAAAAGTTTGATCTCTGTATATGTAAATGTGAGCTGACCTTTTTCCTCTTAAACAAAATATTCAAAAATGACAATAATGATAAAACAGCATCTGATCGCATCATATTATTTTTTTTACATTTTATTTCAACAAAGTTTAGCTGAAACAGTACAGTATAGACTTTACTTGTATTTAATATGCCTACGACATTAATATGCCTACGACATTTGCGAATTTGGTGGTTGGTCAAGTATTTATCAATAATATACCTCAAATGCTGTGCTGAGCTAAAATTGAACTGCACCCAGAATATTCCTCTTAGTAAAATATTGTAAATAAGACACTGAACAAATACATTTTGGTGACATAAATATCCAGAAGGCATTGCGTAAGAAGCCAAGAACATGCTGAGTTGCTCTTTAAAGAGCACAGTGTGACAGAAACCCAATCCAGTTGTCCAGTGTGATGGAGTTGTGACCTTTTTTAGAGCCAGCAGAGCATGAACGAGGAACGGGACGAATGTCATCAGCACATCCATAGAGAAATAAGAGCCTTAAGATTTCTCTGCTTTCTTCCTGAAGGTCCCGGAAAACAAAGACTTATTTACTTCTGCATCGACATCTGCTTCCCCAGCAACATTTGCGTTTCCGTGTGTTTCTACTACTTGCCAGAGTGACATTCAAGTGGCGGTGTTTCAACACATGCCAGAGAAACAAACAACTGCGCCGACTTCAATGAGAGCAACTGGAGAGGCAACACAAATGCCATATTTAATGCCAATCTGGCAACGGAGGCGGAACCATCTTGTCATGTTATCTGCTAAATCCTTATCTTCATCCTCTCTTGTATTTAGCCCATTTTTGCAGTGATGTTTGAACATGCCTTGACGCAAAGACTCGTACCTCTTGTAACCTGATGCAGACGAGTAATGGAAAACACTGTTGGTCTACAATAAAGCTCCATTGTGTTCAGTCTGTTGTATATTCAGTTTTTAATTCAAGAATTAAATAATCTTTTTGATGTCTAAATAAGAATCATTACTGTAATGTTTTTTTGACAACTTGTGGGTGAGTATAAATGAATATGTATCATGTGTATCTTAATACAAGGTATTAATATAAGGATTTAAAATTTGACAACATTGCAACAAAAACTCTTTTTACATATGAATGTAATCCATTTTTAAAGGGATAGTTCATATAAAAAAGAAAATTTGCTGTAAATTTACTCACCCTCAGGCTGAGATGTGTTATCTTTACCAGATTTTAATCAGGAGCCATGGGTAATAATTTTGTTTTGCCTGTACAAGTTTTAATGTTTTTTTTTTACTATAAAAGTGCCGGTCACCATTGACTTGCATTTATAAATTTAACTAGCACCACAGTATTAAAAAAAAAAAAACCCTTTAAGGCTCTACTGAATAAAAAAGGTCAGGTGGATGGCGTGAGAGTCAGTAAAATAACAGACAATTTTAATTTCAAGTAAATTATCCCGTTAATACCATGATTAATGGTTGATGCAGATGTGTGTGTTTTAATAGCAACAGCTATAATGCGAGTTTGTTTTACATACTATCCAAGCACACTGTCATTGAAGGCCAAACACACAACAGCCTTTTGATGGCCGCTGTACTCTCTCTTGATCTCTCCGGTCTCCACACACCACAGACGAGCAAGGTTATCAGAGGAGGCTGAAAATCAGATGAAAAGATACAGGAGTCAGCACATCAACAGGAATTCACAGCATACTTTTTTTGTGAACAGCATACTATTTCACGCAATAGTTCCTAGTTACAGGTCTTTGTAAAACAAAATCATAATTGCTGGATTAAATTAATTCAAAACTTTTTAAAAATGCAGTTCCACAGACTTTTCTTTATTTTTTGGTTGATAATATGCAGATTATATATGGTCCTCCGATTTTGATCCATCACTATTGACCTTATTCTTTCAAATCAGAAGGTGTGCAGCCGTTGTTACATAATTGTCTCAAGACTTCGGCCCTATTTACTTGCATTGATTTTTAATCATTAAAAAACTGCTTGTTATGCAGCTTGATTTTAAAAATTGTTTTTTATATAAATAATATTTTTTGTATTGTCATAAACACAATAGAAAGTAGTTTGACCATTTACTGCAAGTTGTAATTTGCATTTCTCTATAGGCAAATGAATCAGAAGACGTAAAACAAAAATCGCAGAAAAGAGTTTACATCCGCATTGCAGAATAAGGTGAATATTTTGTACAGGGATAAGTGATGGAAACATTCGTCTTATATAAAAGAACTGTTGTTGAATGTCTTTAAAAAAATAAAAATATATATTGTAATCAATGTCAATTAAGTTATAGATTATGGTTCTTCGCCCAATAAAGAGTTAACATAACCCCACCATGAAATCTGATCCTAAAATAACTCATTTCCCTCGCAAAGATAACCCAATTACAACTAATATAAAGTACATATATAAAACCAAAAAAAATGTCTGTGCTCACCCGTGACTATGTACTGTGAATCTCCAGAAAAGGCACAGTCCCACATCCAGCCTCGGGATGTCTCTCCTGGGTTGTTACTCTTAATGCTCAACTCTGTCATCAGTGAGAAGTTTGAGGTTCTCCAAATTTTACAGGTCTGGTCAGCAGAGCATGTGGCTAGCAATCTAGTATCAGAGGAATTAAAATTCACTTGATCTTTTGGCATTTTAAAGATCACTGTACTATAAAAACCATAATGAAAACAGCTTATAATGAAGACAATTTGCCAAGATGGCACGTTGGGAAACGAGCCATTTTATAACATAATAATGTAACAATGCAGACGTAGATCTATAACAAAACCAAACAATGAAGATGCTCAGAAGCACAACACAATGTTCTTCAGTGTCAGTGTCAAAAATACACTCTTTGCATTCAATACAGTATGCAATTCATACAATACATTCATACTTTGCAATCAAGTTCCACACCATGTCAGTAAGAACTTGTTTCTTTGTTCACTTCATTTTGTTGTGAATTGGTTTTCAAGAGATTGTAAGATTATGCTGTTGACAGTAATTCAACTATTGCTTTGCCTGTTATTACAGATTGTTTCATATGTACTGAGCATTTATGCATGAAGTTCCTTAAATCACAGCCACGCATTTATAAAGGATGTAGGCTGTCGAACATACATTCAAAAGTGTACACTTACCGGCCACTTTATTAGGTACACCTTACTAGTACCGGGTTGGACCCCCTTTTGCCTTCAGAACTGCCTTAATGCGTCGTGGCATAGATTCAACAAGGTACTGGAAATATTCCTCAGAGATTTTGGTCCATATTAACCTGAGAGCATCAATCAGTTGCACATCCATGATGCGAATCTCCCGTTCCATCACATCACAAAGGTGCTCTATTGGATTGAGACCATGAACTCATTGTCATGTTCAAGAAACCAGTCTGAAATGATTCACGCTTTATGACATGCCGCGTTATCCTGCTGAAAGTAGCCATCAGAAGATGGGTACACTGTGGTCATAAAGGGATGGACTTGGTCAACAACAATACTCAGGTAGGCTGTGGCATTGACACGATGCCCAATTGGTACTAATGGGCCCAAAGTGTGCCAAGAAAATATCCCCCACACCATTACACCACCACCACCACCAGCCTGAACCGTTGATACAAGGCAGATCCATGGATCCATGTTGTTGACACCAAATTCTGACCCTACCATCCGAATGTTGCAGCAGAAATCGAGACTCATCAGACCAGGAAACGTTTTTTCAATCTTCTATTGTCCGATTTTGGTAAACCTGTGCGAATTGTAGCCTGTTTCCTGTTCTTAGCTGACAAGAGTGGCACCCGGTGTGGTCTACTGCTGCTGTAGACCATCCGCCTCAAAGTTTGGCGTGTTGTGCATTCAGAGATGCTCTTCTGCATACCTCTGTTGTAACAAGTGGTTATTTGAGTTACAGTTGCCTTTCTATCAGCTCAAACCATTCTGGCCATTCTCCTCTGACCTCTGGCATCAACAAGGCATTTGCGCCCACAGAACTGCCGCCCACTGGATATTTTCTCTTTTTCGGACCATTTGCTGTAAACCCTAGAGATGGTTGTGCATGAAAATCCCATTAGATCAGCAGTTTCTAAAATACTCAGACAAGCCCGTCTGGCACCAACAACCATACCACGTTCAAAGTCACTTAAATCACCTTTTCCCCCCTTCTGATGCTCAGTTTGAACTGCAGCAGATTGTCTTGACTATGTCTACATGCCGAAATGCATTGAGCTGCTGCCATGTGATTGGCTGATTAGAAATTTGCTTTAACAAGCAGTTGGACCTAATAAAGTGGCCGGTGAGTGTATATCGGTGGGCAAACAGAGAGAAAATATTTCTTTTTAGTAAATGTTTATATATGCAAACTGTTAGCCAATCATTAAATACAATTTACTTCTGATGAGAGGGGTTATTCATATTACAGAAAATAAATGATGGTGTTTTTTGATGTAGAACTTTAACTAGCAGTATAAGTGGACCTCAGAGAAGAATGCAAAATCACAATTCTCTTATTGTCCTGAGTCTATTGCAAGACACTTACGTGGAGTCTGGGCTGAATTTGCACCGTAATGAGTAGCGTTTGTGAGCCGGGATCTTGGTCTTGGGAATAAGTTGCGTGACTTCATCGCCCATTCCTCCAGCCAAATTCCAGACATAACAGTTGCCCTACAGTGAAAGAAAAATTAACCAGATGTGAACAATATTTTCAACATTCAGATTTGGTCATGGAAGCTCACAGACGCAGGCTTTACATCGAAAAACCAATGTGGGTAATTTTTTGTGTCACATGTCATGCCTGAACATCAATGAGGTTTTCAAAAACCAATGATGTTTTTTCTTGCGTGATAAACAGGGGTCCATTCTTCATACCAATATCTGGATGAATTGATTTCAGATTGCTGTGTGTGTTTGTTGTGAAGACAGATCTCTATCCTTGAAATCATGATCGGCAATGTAGCAATTGACTGGCTCATAGTAAATTAAGCGGTTTGTTAAATATACTATGCATGAACTTTCCACATTTGTTGTGGACTTTTTCTGCAGGCTTTACACTTTTAAATGTCAGGAATTTAGCAATTTATTTAGTTTTACTTTTAGAGAGTCTTTGGTATAGTATTCAAGTTTCTTCATAAGGCATAAACGGCTATTTAAATGAAATTTGCATCAAATCACCTGCATATTAGCTCTCAACGTATACATGATTCTGGAAACTATAAAATTCTTTTTTATCAAAAAAAAAAAAAAAGAAAAGAAATATTAGTCATGTCTTTTATCATACACTCTCAGAATTTGTACTAAACTGGGAGTACCATTTCAAAGTATGCATCTGTATCTTAAAGGTCCATGTTGGTATCTTAAAAGTATATATTACTACCTAAAGAGTACATACAAGTGCTAGTCACAAAGTACAAATATGTCCTACTTGAACCTCTTGAAACATATCTCCAGATTTTGTACTTCTATTTTGGAGTTTATATATATTTTTTCCTTTTTATATATATATATTTTTATATATATATATATATATATATATTACATAACAGTTTTAAATTACTCTTTTATTTTATTTCTGATTATATAGGCACATGCTGAAAATATCATCAGTTGGTACATACCTTCACTTGAAATGACTCAATCTAATCCTGTTTACATAAAATAAGCCTGCTCCCAAGCAGGTTTGAACTACCGGACCTGTTGCTATGAAAACAACTCCTGGATGAGTTTTGAAGAACAAAACTCTCCTGGATCATGTCAAATCATCAGTGTAAAATCATCAAAAGACACAGTCCATTTATATGATTAAAAGATTGAATTTAGGCTTTTTTTAACCTGGTAAGGTTGCGCTTCTCTTTATATTCTCTGTTTAATGTTTATATGTATACAAAAGCCTAAATTCAATCTTTTCATCATATAAATGTCTTTTCAAAAATACTTGGATTAAATGACTTGATTTATATTTTGTTTTCTTTTTACATCTCTTCAATATTTTGAAGTGTAGGAGTTTTAATTCAACAGACTTTTAGTGGAAGGATAGAAATCTTTAAGATCTTGATTCGTGCTCAAAAAATGAACAAATGTATTATAGGTTTTGAAAAACGTGAGTAAAAGACAAGTTTTATTTTTGAGGTGAATTCACCCTTAATTCCTGCAATCCACATGAATACAGCTTTATTAGCAGAATGCCATATTGAAAGTTTACTGACCGAGCTGTTGACTGCAGCCATATAACTGGCATCAGGATCAATATGGACTGAATTGACGGAAACGTCTGGCTCTGGGATGAGTTGTTCATTGTGGTCAGTTTTCAAATCCCAGATATGGATAACACCACTTTGGTCTCCAACGATTAATTCAGCCTTAAACAGATACATTCAAAGAAAATGTGATTGGTTTTCTTATGAGAATTTTTTTAAAAAGTACTGAAATTTTATTTACTGACCTGATTGGGATGAAGACACACACAATTAATAGGTGCATTGACTTGAAATATTCTTTGACACTGAAGGTTCCGGGACCTGAATGGAAACAGTAATTGAGCAGCACATCAACTGTATGAACAATCCATTTCCATTAAGAAAACAGGACTCAGTACCTCAGGTCCCAGATCCGAGCCATGCAGTCTTCTCCACCTGTGTACATCCACCGACCATCTTCATGAAAACCCACAGATGTGATGTTCTTGCTGACTCCATCGTAATTGATCACAGGGTTTGGATTGTTTGAATTTAAGTCATACATGCGAATGTGTTGATAACCTGAAATAAAAAAATAAAAAAAAAGGTATAGTAATGAAATAAAAATTTTAATATCCGTATAAAAATGATTAGACAATATACATAATGATTTTACAGAACTTACCAGCAGCAGCAATCATGCTTCTATCAGGTGTTACTTCAAGAGAATTGACTTGCTGGTGTTTTCAGTTAAGCATATTTTCTGCACGTAAATGAACTTACACATTTTTTTCTAGTGTTCAAGGAGACACTTTAGCATACATACCTTGTAGTCCAAATAAGTCTTCAAGTAAAGCAATTCATAAAGTCTTTATAAAGCAATAGTATCTATTTAATAGTGTGCATTCTGTACTTCATCTCCACCGTGCCATTTTACATACATTGCCATCTAGTACTAATTATAGTACATATACAGATAAATCGATAGCAAAAGCTCTAGTTAGGCCTTATTAAAAAGCATATTTCAGTGTTATCCAAGCGTACTCTTTTTAAGTATGTATATTATTTTAGTCATAATATTCATTCTAAGACTTTAAGTACACAACAGGTAAAAATTAAGACGACTTGATTCTGTCAAGGGGATAAGGGTCGTGACTGACTGGGTATCTGTGAGGTGAAGGATACAGAGTCCTGGTGCTGGACAGTTCTTGTGCAGATCCCGCTGTGGGCCTGCCAGAATCTGACGGTGTGGTCATAACCAGCGGTGGCGAGAATCACCGGGTCACTGCCGACGGTGCCTTGATTCACATTCATGATCAGCTCAGTCCTGACCTAAAGACAACTACGCGAAAGAATGACTAGTTTTTAGCTCTGCTTGTTCATATATATTTACGAATGCACCTCGATGCGTTTCTATATATAGGTTTCTGTAGCTTATTTATTTATATTTTTGCAGTAAGAGTAAACTGTGGTTGCACAGAAAGAAATAAACTTGTTAATAGTTATACAATAATTTTCAGCGTGGTAAAATACTTTCTAAAAATAAACATGGAGAGACATGATTTAATGATTCCTGATTCTTACCTGAGCGAGACAAACGCGCTAAAAAATTCAGTTAGGTATATGTAAACCTAAAATCTTAAAAGCGAAAACGACATTATTTACATGTATGTCAAACCAAGCGGTGCTTCCTCCAAAACCGTCCCCCCAGAAACAATTCTTAAATCAATAGTTCCGCAGTTCAGAAAAATGTTCCATTTTTAAATATTTATTTAATTGGTTACATCAGTTTAGCTGTACCGAAACAAACATTAAGTTAATTAATTTAAATATACCACAAAAAATGGCAGTGTAAGGTAAACTAGGACTATGGAACAAAATGTCAAAACTATTATTCAATAATATGCATTTAAATTCAACAAATGAATCAATTCTGCACGTTTACAATCGATTTGCTCTCATACGAGGAACTGGTTTGTGCCGTTTGGTTGCTGATACAAAACATCAAACAACAAATGAGGCAAGGCTTTGCTTCACTTCAACCGGGTCAGCGAGTCCGCATGACAAAATGTCTGCCCTCATTCCACTTCTCCTTCTGGGAGATGGAAGAACCTGTGATTTAAAAGAATGGTAAATTACATTCTTACATAATAAAATTCAAAACAAACAACTAATGACGAACATGAAATAACCTTCAGATATATTTTGCATCTCTCCAGAAGAAACTTCCACTGCAGGTTTGTCCGCTGAGACTCTGACAGACACAAAATCTCTTCTGTCTGTCAAGATGATATTACGTTACTGCACAGTACATACAGACATTATAATTTTACTATGTATTATTAGTGTTAGTTAGGTCATTTAACCCTCATAATGCATTCAGGTCTGTTTTTGATCTACAAGATATACCCAACATTTTCTAAAAATGTTTTTAGTAATGAAACTTTACAGAATTTTAAAACCACAAAAATAAACATTTATTTTTGTAAGGCATTATGTGTTTTGTATTTTTACAGTGACTTTACAATTAAAAGATTTATTTTTCAAATCAATATGTACGTTTAATAAAACTGACTGTTTTTGAATAATCATGAGTTATACATTTTAAGGAGTTTAATTAAGTTCCTTCTAAAACTATGAAAACTGAACACGGATAATTATTTAACCAGAATCTATATTCTTATAAATTTAATACAATGACATAATCCAACAAGATTTGGTGTGGTTCATGTGCAATTAGAATTTTTCAAAGATTTTCTAATTATTTTATATATTAATTAACAAGAAGGAGTAAAGAGTAATAAGATAAAAATCAGTAACATTAAAAAAAAAAAAAAATCTACATTCAGTTATTAAAGAGATGAGATATGGAGCTATTAGGTTGAAAAATATTAGTTTATGAAACTGGACCCAGAATGCAAGTTTAGCTTACAGATTTTGAATGTATTATGACATTTAAATGCTTTTTTTCTTCACCAGATTTAATATAAGCATTAGATGTGCTCACTTTACAGCCCAGGGTTTTCTCAGCCACTGTGCCCACCAGGTTGCAAGACTGCAAAGTGCCAGTGTGGTCACTGATGTCCACCAGCAGATCAAAGCATTCATTAACCTGGAGCTCTTGCCCTTGATTTGGACATATGTCACTGGAACACGTCCAACTCTCCTCATTGATTCGAAATTTGCATCTGGCACTAGTAGAGAAATTATTCATTAAAAGTCAAGCCAAAGAACAGAAGCTAGGGCGCTATATAGGGCCTCACGGTGGCGCAGTGGGTAGCACGTTCGCCTTACAGCAAGAAGGTCGCTGGTTCGAGCCTCAGCTGGGTCAGTTGGCGTTTCTGTGTGGAGTTTGCATGTTCTCCCCGTGTTGGCGTAGGTTTCCTCCGGGTGCTCCGGTTTCCCCCACAAGTCCAAAGACATGCGATACAGGTGAATTGGGCAACCTAAATTGTCCGTAGTGTATGTGTGTGAATGAGAGTGTGTGGATGTTTCCCAGTGATGGGTTACAGCTGGGGGCTAAGGGACTAAGCCGAAATGAAAATGAATGAATATATATATATATATATATATATATAAAAAATTTCATATTATGCTCTATCATTTATTTTGTGTTGTGGAAAAAAATAATTGTTTACTGATATACTTTTTCATTATTTGAATGACTGCTGTCTTATACCACAGGGATGCAGACAAAAATGTAAATTACCGCACGGTGAAACTTGCCAGTTTGAAAGTACAATGTTTACATTTAACATTTTATCTGACCTTAATGTTTACATTTTGTAATATTTTATCATTAGTTTTTTTTATATTTCATTAATATTTATGTCAGTATTTTTGATTCCTTATTTTTAACGATTTCCTTATTATGTAATGACTAATATTGTGACATTAGATTTTTGTCATATCGCCCAGCCCTAGTTGTAGTCATTGCACAAAACTGTAAAAGCACTGCAATCTCACCATCTCTTGCTTATGATTTTGGAGGGAGAGGAACCCAGATCAAGACAGGTGATGAATCCATATGTGATGCAATGAATGGCATCTGCATTTTCTTGACTTCTGGCTTTAAGTTGGTTTATTGTCAGGACTTCTCTAATGGAATCCACTGAGGCAAAAAATAAAAGGATAAAATTCAGCAGATACATTTTGCGTTCATTTTTACTTTATAATGCAGTTTTCATGGTAACAGTTTGTTTGATGGTAACAGAATTTACCATTTTAAATTCATTAGCCAAAAACTAAAATATTAATTAAATTATTATTAAAAGAGAGTAAACAACCCAGTAATAAGTGTTTTTTCTTTTGCTCTTGTGGTAACTAACAGTTTTGAGGGAAAATCAATGAGGAAAAGCGACATCATTTCCAGTATCCTATTTTTACAGGATAAATTTTACTTTTAAATAATTAATTTTGTTATGTTCAGAAAAAATCTGAAAAAATACCATTTAGGACCTTTTATAAATAAAATAAATCCAATATTGCTAAAGGAAAGTATATTTCATTATTTTAATTACACTGCGATTAAAAAATACACTGACTAATTTATACAACAAGAAATCATGATTTTTTTAACTATGTAGGACACTTTTTTCCATTAAATATTATATTGTTATGATCTATAAAATCTTGTAATCAATGATAATGAGTGGCAAATTATTAAAATAACTGAAAATAAGTATAACCATTGGACAAAAGTAGAAACAAACAAAAGTCTTTAGGCACCAAATATACCTTTGATTATAGAATTGCCAATTTATTTATCTTAATTCATATTAATTTCAAATTACAATTGATTAAAATCTAAATGAATATTTAATCTGTTATTTTTTTAAATGGACATGTGCTAGCACAAATAGCTATATATATATATATATATATATATATATATGTATATATATGTATATAATAACTTCAACCTTAAAGATAACAATAACTTTGATTCGCAATATAATAAAAATAAGATTCAACTGTTTCAACTTTTAATGATAACCCCTGCACAAAAGGTCAATGTTACAATTCTTGTTAAAGTAAGGGTGTCAGACTCATTTTCACTGAGGGCCACTTCAGCGTTATGGCTGCCTTCAAAAGGCCAATTATAACTGTAAGACTGTATAAATGTTAATACTCCTTAACATTGTTAAAATAAATGCTTTGCACATTTTGCGTCATTTACACAGCCTAGTTTGCATTGACTGTGTATGTAATGGTATCATATGGTTTCACAGGCCACATAAATAGTGAAGTGATGAGGCAAGTAACCAATTCAAGGCAAGAACAAACACAAAAAGGCTGGCTGTAATTTGACTACATTTCTTGAATATTTGCAAACGATATGGTTTTTAGATTATCAGACATTTTTGCACAATAGAATCCCTCCGTGATGAGTGACAATTACTGTGATAGTGGTACTAAAAGCTGCTTTGTTTACGATTTGCATGGGCTACTGCTACTGCCCCCCACAGAGCAGAAATATGTTTTTCAGTCTGCTTTCATCCCTTTGGTCTATTTATGCTGTAGGTTTTTAGTCCAGAAACAAGGCGACAACACAGTTGGGTTTCATTTTTTGCTAGTTGTTTGGTGTCAGCTTGGTGTGTCCCGACCCAAACGGTTAATAGTGTAACAAATGTTTAGTTCATTGTGAGTCAACACTGTTAACATTGTGTGTTAACTGGAGGGCAAAACATTCACAGAACTCCAGTACAGACCTGTTAACATAACTTTTTTATCAACAAATGCTAATATAACCTTCCAAAAAAGAAAAACAATAGAAACAAAGTTTTGGGCACTCGTGATCCATATACAACCCCTGCTGCAGCATTTCAATCACTAAAATGCTTTACATGAAACATGTGAGACATCACATAAAAATTAAGAATGCCATTTGAATGTAAAGTGTGAGCAAAATGGGCTATACAGTCCATACTATATAGAGATACATCACACGACTTACACTGCACATCATCACCAGAGAAGAAGTCTTGGTCATCCAGTCTTCCAGATTGTAACAGCTCCCTGACACATGTGTACAGCTGGTTGGCTTCTGCTGTATCTATAAGTATTTAACAAGATTTTAATGATTTTAATGCTAAAGTATTAAACAGATCTTTACTTTAGCATATTACGTCTTTACCAGGGTTGACGGTAATGATTGTTTTTGAGATCGCTGTTGCCACCATACTTTTGCGAAAACTGTCAAAGGTGATACGAGCATCTGCAATGAACAGCACTGAAAGAAAATAAATACAATTAATGTATTAATATGTATCACAAATTGCCATTGGAAAAATGGTAATACCTTACAATAAGGTTCCATTAGTTAATATTAATTTACTAACATGAACTAAGCATGAACAATACTTCTACAGAATATTCAAAGGCTGTCCTAAAATGAAAATTGACCTTTGTACATCTTCAGAACACAAATAAAGTTCCAAGTAACTTTAATATTTTAACTGTAATCAAACTAAGCTCCAAGAACACTTTTTTTGTGTGCCAATAAAACTGTAAAAATTACTTTGTTCACCAACAATTGTATTCCTTGTCACTTTGTCAGGGTGTAAGTGTCGTATTGCCTGTACTAGACATCTGACCTGATGCAGCTTTTTTTTCAGTCGTTTTTAAAGTTTTTTGGTGCACTAAAGTGTTCTTGGAGCTTCATATGATTACAGTTGAGCTACTGAAGTCACATGGGATGTGTTGACAATGTTTTTGGTTCCTTTTCTGAATGACATAAGTAATTAATAAATACGTAGTTAATCCTTTATGTTAATTTTAACATTTACTAGTGCATTATTAAAATCCAAAGCAGTGTTACATTTTTCAACAACAAAAAAAGAATTGTTGAAAACCTTTTTTTTCAAGACCAAAGACCTGCACACACTGCAATTTCAGGCACATTTTGGTCATCTGAGACATTCACTCATTCATTTTCTTTTCGGATTAGTCCCTTTATTAATCTGGGGTCACCACAGCGGAATGAACCACTAACTTATACAGCATATGTTTTACGCAGTGGATGCCCTTCCAGCTGCAACCCATCACTGGGAAACATCCATACACACTCATTCACACACACCACGGACAACTCAGCTTAACCAATTCACCTATAGCGCATGTTTTTGGACTGTGGGGAAACCCGCAGGAAACCCACGCGAACATGAGGAGAACATGCAAACTCCACACAGAATACAAGGCTCGAACCAGCAACCTTCTTGCTGTGAGGCGATTGTGCTACCCAATGCGCCACCGTGACGCCCCTCATCTGAGACAAATTTGGAAAATCCTAAAAGATCTCTGTATTCCAAGGGTAAAATTTGTGGTTGCCTTCAACTATGATGACCCTCAAGCCAAGAACCAATTGGAACACCGAATCTAATGACGAATCTAATCAACCAGCGTGACAACTTCAAAAGACTGCGGGGAAATGTCAAAACATTTTTCTTTCTGATTTGCTTGTTAGGCTTGTTGTAAGCTAAATGAATGCCACAGGTTGTTTATGTTTGCTGAAAGGTATTATTTTAGAATGCGGGTTACTGAAGGAGTAACGGATGGATGACTTTAAAATCCAGATGAGTTTTCTTGTGCGTGTCTGTGTTTGGTGAAGCTTGATTGCTGTTCAGTCTGACATTATAACAACTGAGATCTTACAGTGTGATGTGAGGATCATGTTCATGCTCTCTGACAAGCTACAATCATCTAGGATTATTAAAAACTGCACAGTGTGAGCCGGGCTTAAGACAATACAAACACGGGAAGACATGGATGTCATTAGATTCCAACAGTGACTACATCAGTATGCAATATTGCTGATAAACAAGACAAAACTAAAATGTAGTCAAAAAAAAACTAATTAATTTTGTTATAATCCACTGGACTGCTGCATTGCGCTGTTCAATTATTATATGAGTGGATTAGACCATGTTCATTTATAGTTTTCTTTGACAAAATTGCCACAAATCAAAATTCTAACTTTATTTGTCACACACACTGCCTGTCAGTGTTCTGTCGTGTCATGTGCTTGTTATCGTCATGTGATCCCTTTGTCCTGTTTTTCCCACCTTGTTCAGTGTTAATTTATCCCACCTGTGTTCATCCCTGTGTCTCATTAGTTTAATCATGTCCCCTAGTATTTATACCCTCCTGTTTGTGTCCTTCGTTGTCCGGTATTGTATTGTGTCAACGTCGATGTCCTGTCTGCGTGTCCTGTTGAATCCAGTGCCTTTACCCTTTAAGTGTTTGTTCAATAAATCCGTTTTTTGTTAAATCCCGTGTTCCTGTTTCGTCATGTACCACAACGTGTTGTTACAGAATACCGGACCAAAAAAAGTAGCGGCGTGTTTTCCCCCGTTTTTCTTTTTATAGTCTTTTTGCCCCTCAGTGTTTTCTTTTGTCACCTCCGTGTTTCATTGGACCCCATCCACCTTCCCAAGACTCTTCACCTCCTGCTGGAGCAGGGGGAGAGCAGCCCTGAGGACCATAGTTTAGCGAATGTTAACAGCTATCCGTGCGACGTGCTCTGCACGCCCATCATCTCTCGCAGAGCATAATCGTCCGAAGATGGTCCTCGGGGCAATACCGCCGCATATGTGGAGTGGACACTGGCAAGAATAAGATCGCCATTCACCGTCTTCATGGAGGACGACCTCGTCAGTGCCACTCCCAACCCAGTGACCAGCCAAGCATCACCATCCATCTGCAGGAAGAGCTTGCCAGAGCCCACCGCAGATGGAGAGCCACCCCCGGCGCACGAGCCATCGCCACCTAGAGCGACAGAGCGGAGTTGCGCCGAGATGGAGGAGCTCGATTCCCCGTCTGACCAGGTGTGTGAGCCGGCAACACCGACGAAAGGGGGAGTCCTGGCGGACATCCGCGAGACCAGCGAGAGTCCCGCCCACCCCCCCCTCTACAGATGGACAGCGGCTGGACACTGGGAAGTTACTCATTGACTTCTAGGGCTATTTTAACCTTCCGCTGTTTCCAGACAGCAAATATCCTTCCAGTCAACTGTTTCCAGACAGTCTTTTAATTATCCTTCCTGAGGAAAACCCCAGCTCCAGAGTCGTTAATAGCTTCCCACGGTCCTCCAGAACTGCAGCCAGTCAGCCAGCTCCAGCACTGCTGCAGTCAGCTAGCCCCCCAGCTCACCCTCAAGCTCCGGAAATGGAGCTCGCTTGTGCGTGCTGCCTGCCAGCGTCGCCCTCTGGAGGGTGTCGCCCAGCGTCAGCTCCTCCAACCTCTGAGCTGCGGACTCCACCTCGGCCCTTCGACCCTAGAGCTCCGCGTTGGCTCACTCCTCCCTCGTCTCCATCGTGGGCCGTCTGCCCACCAGCTCCGCCAGGCTCCCTCATCCCTCCAGCTCCACCTTGGTCAGTCGTCGCCCTTCCTTCGCCTCTGGACTCCACTCCTCCGGCTGCACCTCGTCGCACCGTCCTACCGGCTGCGTTGAGCTCCTCCTTCCCTCCTCTGTCGCTCTGGCTCCGCCGCTGGCTTCCGGAACCCCGCCGTCGCCTTGCTCGGGTGAGCCGCCTGCTTCACCCGGCCCTCAGGAACCTCGCCGTCACCTTCGCCCTACGGCTCTCCGTCCCCTCCTTGGGCTCCACCGCCATCATCGGCATCTCCCTCGGTCAGCCCCTTGGAGTCGGCAGCCACTCCTCCTCCATGGTCCCTCCCTTCCTCGACTCCGCCCTGGGCCGTCCTTTTGGCTGTGTCCTGGGTCCTCCTGCTCCAGCTCCCTTCCTGTTCCTCCCTAAGACTCCTCCCTGGTACGCTCCCCTTCCACCCTCCCTCATTCTGTTGTTGTTTTGTGTTGAAGGCGCGAGGACGTCAGTGTTCTGTCGTGTCATGTGCTTGTTATCGTCATGTGATCCCTTTGTCCTGTTTTTCCCGCCGAGTTCAGTGTTAATTTATCCCACCTGTGTTCATCCCTGTGTCTCATTAGTTTAATCATGTCCCCTAGTATTTATACCCTCCTGTTTGTGTCCTTCGTTGTCCGGTATTGTATTGTGTTAATGTCGATGTCCTGTCTGCGTGTCCTGTCGAATCCAGTGCCTTTACCCTGTAAGTGTTTGTTCAATAAATCCGTCTTTTGTTAAATCCCGTGTTCCTGTTTCGTCATGTACCACAACGAGTTGTTACACTGTCATACATAGTGCGATATGCAGTGAAATGCTTACTGATCCAAAGTTGTGCTTGGTAACATTAGTTAATGTCCTATGAGTTAAAAATGGTATTTCATTAAGTAACATAAGATGAATACTGTAATAAATGTATGAATCATCGTTTGATCAGGTTAGTAAATTAGTCAATTTAGTCAATTCTTGTGTTATCATGTTAGCAAAAAAATAACAAACAAACAGACAAATAAACATTATCTTACCTGTTTCTCTTTGTGTCAGTGTTTGTACCAGACGAATATTCTCTTTATCCCAACTATATGAAAAAAGGAATGGAAATGTTAAGAAGATGATGTCATTGCTGCTGTTTTTATTTGATTTTGTGAAACTGAATCCAATTTTACTCACCAAACAAAAGGAAATGATGTCCCAGTGTCATCAAAGAGCTTTATTTCTATCCTCTGCCCTTTGTGGCCACCAGATTTTGTAAAGAACTTCTCCTCTCCAACCTATGATGACAAAATCTCAATCGTTGATAAAATTACAGTAGGCCAGATTTTCAGGGGGAATAAAGTCTAGTGGGAAATTAACTTTTTTGTGTTAATATCCCAGACACTATGGAGCAAGTCTGGTGGTGGCATAGTTGAAATCTAACCGATTGTAAAGCTGCTAGGATGTTAATAACGTGTCCATCCAGACTTTGTCCATTTGCAGTAATGTCTCCCAGTGAATAGAAATCTCTTGGGTCTTTGATTGGCATGTGGAATAGCGGCAGAATCCTGGCCTCTATGTCTATATCTGAGCATATCCTAATGCTCGAGTGAGTCTCTGTAAGCAACAACCTATAAGAACTGAGATAAAAATGTGTATATGTATCAAAAATACAGAGTATGATTTATCTAAATCTGATGCTATTTTACATTTTTATTTTTTACCTTGGTGTTGAAGGGCAAAACCGTTCTTCTTTCTCATAGTCTTTGGTCACAACAAGGGGATTTTCAATTACAACTAAAACACAAGACATTATTTTAGCTCACAGTGTCAATTAAATATATTTTTTATGTATTATTAAAAGTGTTTTTTGTGTTAACATTAGGAATTGATAATTAAAACAGCTGTTCTACAATCTCACCACAATCCCCAATCTGAAAGTGACAGCTCAATGCTTGGATGTATTCTTCATTTCCCCAAGCAGACACATTGATAAAATGTTCTGGTGAATCTTTGACGGTGAAGCTGAAAGTAAATCTTTCAGAGCCAACATCTAAAAACATTTTGAAAAAGATTAAAAGGGGAAACTGAAGAGAAGAAAATTGAAAAATCTAAATCAACAAAATCTAACAAGAAAAAAAGGAAATAGAAATAAAATTAATAATGTTATGGTAACAAACTTTTCCGGTCAGGAAATCCTCTTGAATCAGTTTTTCCAATTATAACCCCAACCACCTTCTAGAAAAAAAGCTTATTTTACTATTTGAATACATATTCCTTACATGTAATCTTTAATTACGAGGTTGACTTATTAAAATAAAATAATATAAATAATAAAAATATGAAATATAAAAAAAAAAATTACATTTTAATACATTATACTAATATATGCACTTAAAATAACACTTAAGATAATAGTTTATAAGAATGTTCTTATAAACATGTTATATGTATCTTATAAACACATTTATATAGTGACTAGTCATATTTACAATATAAAAATGACAAAACTTGAATTATTGAATATACTCATATGTGCAAGAATAATATACCTCATAAACTAAACAAAGGTCTTCAATGACTTAACAAATCTGTCACTATTGCTAAAGTAAAACAAAACATGTAGTGATTGTGCATGCAAAATACAGTATATTGTACTGAAAAGTTTACTTATTTCAACTAAAAGGTGAGCCCATTTAATTCCCGTACTGTACTGCTAAAACACTAATACTTATAAAATGTACTTCAAGTATACTTCAACGAAATTTATGGTTATTTTAACGGAAATAAATAGATTTTAATACAATTTTAACCAATTTACTAATTAAAATTTGTATACCACCATAACAAGCCACTTAATTGAATTCACGTTATGTCGTCTGCCATTTGCCTCAGCATGTTCTCACCGAGTGTGTGAGGTTTATGTTTAGGTCAGATATTGGCACGTAGCTTCCCATTGGAGCGTAAGTCATTTTATCTCTGAAACACAACAAGTGTCACAACAAAAATGACCACAAGACAACCAATTATATTATTAAGACGCGCTGAATGGAAATAATTTATCACAAAAGCTAGCATACATTTCCTTTAAACCTGACGAGCAAACGCGGATGAATACACTTCAGTTAGTAATTGTTACTTTATCTGTAACCTATATCTCATTATAAAATTGTGAAAATACTTATTTGTTTACCTTCAGTAAACGAGATGGCAAATCTCGTTCGCTTTTTACAAAACCAGAAACTGCTGATGAAGTAACAGGCCTCTAACCGGTCTCTCGATATGAAGTAATCTGTAGGTGTACGCCTGCTCACGCCGTCACCGTTTTTCGCGCGCGTCGTCATTTTGGCGGTTTAAAGATAGAAGTCAGTTTTGTTTTGTTTTGTTTCGTTTCATAATTTACTTTGAAAACATTTTTTTACGCTTAAGAAACTTTACTATGAACATTCTATCAAATTAAATATATAGAAAATTGTTTTTTAATGTACATTTTCAGAAAAAAAGACCATAGGCTACTTCATTACTATATCAAATTAAAAAGGTGCCATATCAAATCTGTTTTGCCCTCAGGAAAAACAATGGTTTATTTTGTCTATATTGTTTGTAACTATATGGATTATTTGACACATTGCTAAATAAAAAGTTTGATAAGGATACGTTTAAAAGACAGAAAGCAAAGAGAGCTGTTTCATTTCATTCTTTAATAGTGGAAATAAAATTAAACTGTTTTTTATTTCAATCCAACAATAGCCTAACATTAATTGCAATAATTTGTCTTCATGGTGCAAACAATAAAAAAGCATTAATGTAAATCAGACTATGGATGATCAATTGAGCTGAACAAACATTAAAAATGTTTTGAAAAAAATTAATTAACAACATGCTTTTTTTAATGTTGAAAGTATTCTTCATGACAATAGTAATATTAATAATAATGATGATGATGATGAAGATTAGCCAAGCAATATTCCAGACAGTTTTTATTACTGGTAATTCAATTTATTCATTTATTAATGTTCATTATTAGCTTATTTAGACTAGTAAAAAAATAGTTGTTTTTTTTTTGTCTCTGTGGCATCCTGGATGGTCATAAAACATCTGTGAACAGGACCCTCTATTCAGGGCTTTTCCATGTCCACTTCATGAGCTGAACATCCGATTCCCAGGTGTGCAATAGCAGCCTCATCAGCATCAAGGTCAGTCTCCTCGCTTAGTGTTTATCAACCTTATCTAATGGGGAAAAATGTTGATGATAAATTCAAGTGGTAACTTCTGTAAGTATAAAGCCATTAGAAAATGATATTTTGTTGTTGTTGACTTACCTTTCGGGACAAACTTAAGCGAGTGACTGAATATTCAAAAGCGTGATAAGCCCTCCTCCGGCCCATCATTCAGGAACTCATGGCCAAGGCCATTACCACACTTCCCACACAGAACCTGCATGTGCACATGTAGCAATAGATTGATTGCACAAAGATTAAAAAAAGTGATTTATTTTGTTTACCTTAAATCATTTAGTTCAAGTAAAAAAAATATATATATAATATTATTTTTATTTAGTGCTGGACAAAGATGAATCACTATTAATCATATTTGCATCCAAAATAAAAGTTTGTTTTGATAAATATTTCATGAACATATTTTGACATACATACATACATATATATATATATATATATATATACATACATAGATACATATATATACAT
>CAIGQW010054063.1:7715459-7743321 GCA_903798125.1 Danio choprae | reverse complement strand
GCTTAAATGTTGGTAAAAGAATGCATTCTTTTACCAACATTTAAGCTACTTGCATTAATGTAAACAAAAAATAAAATGTCCATAAGGATCCACAAGGGTCAATATGTCTTGCTCACTCATATTTACAATAATGTTTAAGTAACTCCGGAAGTTCCAACCAATCCAAAGCCATTCTGTGAACGATGTGTTTCTGGATTGTCTTTCGGCAGAGCGTCTGCAACGAGGCAACTGAAACACAAACCAAGAGGATAGAAATCATTACAATCGGTCACATCTTGAGGCATATTATCATACTAGCAAAATAAAACTTACAGCCATATTCCACCTGGACAATATGAACACATTTAGTAGCTGCAAATACATCCACAACTGCATATAATGGTTTATTAGTGGGAATCCTTTTAGCAGAGGCTCCCATGTCTTCACCGTTGATGATAATGTGCATGTCGGCACAGCCTTGTCCCTTTGGCACATAGACAACCCCTATCCGACTACGGCGGGCAGTTGGCGGTAGAGCGTTGGTTTTGTACAGATCGTCCAGAATGTGACTGAACCTCCCGGGTCGACTGCGTCCCACCAGTTTATCTCTAGGTATTCCCATGTTTTCTATATACAAGTGAGTGTCTGTGAAAAAGGTTTTAGGTTTGTTGCTGGTCTCATTACCCTCATTTGGCTGTTCTATTTCTGCTCCTTCATCCTCAGTGACTTTATTGTGATTTCTTGTGATTGCAAACACCCAGCTGTCTCCCTTTTCCACCAGATCGGGCAGAGAGTATTCTGGCACGGTCTCCAGCGTTCGAGGGTCATGGGCAGTCAGTCCGATCCTTAAATGACCACACCAGCCTAGTTCTTTCTCTTCAATCTCCACTAGGAAAATCTCTCCTGGGCTTAAAGGGTCTTTACTGAAGCAGACGCCATTTGCGAAACTTTCTACCCGGGTGGCCCGAGTCCTCGAAGGGTCCAGTTGAACGTTAGTCCCATGAACTGAGTGAAATTCCATGAACTGGTCCAAAACTGCTGCCATTTTTGAAAGTGTCTTCAAGTGAATTGAAACAAGAGAATGTTTTTGTTTTAAGGCAAGAATACAAAGTCACTCAAACAGAATCTAAAAATGTTTCTTCCGCCATTTTGGGGGTAGTCCTTTTTTAATAAAACTTTTTTTGTGTAGTTGGTACCTCCACCATGGCACCCTTGTGGCTTGGGGATGTTTTTAGTACTGAAGTGCTGGCTATTTTTGACTTGCTGCATGTGTCATTGGTGGTTTTAAATAGCTGACAAGATATGCTGAGCGAAGAATAATGACTGGGAGGAGTTTTGCCTTCAGATCTGAACTGTTCATGGCCATTTTTAATTCACTTAAGTTTTTTTTAAGACCATTTATTTTAAAAGCACTAAATGGTTCTGGTAAGGAAGTACAGAGTGAGGTATTTATCTTTTCAGTATAGAGAGATCTGTGCTTACAGAAGCTTTATCTAGGCCAAATAACTGTCCTCTTTTACCCCACCACCCTAGAACAGTCTGAGACAGTGAAATATTAGTGAGGAGGCACTGTGCATTGCAGGAATACAGCAATTAATGGCATTAAATAAAAAATAAATGTATGTTTCATAGGCAGCACGGTGGCGCAGTGGGTAGCACAATCGCCTCACAGCAAGAAGGTCGCTGGTTCGAGCCCCGCTGGGTCAGTTGGCATTTCTGTGTGGAGTTTGCATGTTCTCCCCGTGTTCGCGTGGGTTTCCTCCGGTTTCCCCCACAAGTCCAAAGACATGCGGTATAGGTGAATTGGGTAAGCCAAATTGTCCGTAGTGTATGTGTGTGAAGGAGTGTGTATGGATGTTTCCCAGTGATGGGTTGCAGCTGGAAGGGCATCCGCTGCGTAAAACATATGCTGGATAAGTTGGCGGTTCATTCCGCTGTGGCGACCCCAGACTAATAAAGGGACTAAGCCGAAATGAAAATGAATGAATGTATGTTTCATTTGTATTATTTAGCTGTTCTAAGGTCAGATTTATTGACCTGTTTACATTCTCAAGCATATTCTGATATTCACTGGTTTGCGATTACATCCGTGTTAATTATTAAACTGATTTTTATATTCCAGATACAGTAAAGCACAAATTCCAATTTCTACAAAAATACAAACACAATTCATGGCATATGTTAAAGTGATAGTTCACCCAAAATTGAAATTGTACACATTTACTCACCCTCCATTTAGTCCAAATTAGGTGTTTTTTTCTTATTATATAGAAAGCATAAAATAAAAATAAATAACTGATACTCTTTGATTTTTGTATTTTTTTCTATATGGCCGTCAATTGCTGCATCGCAATTTGCATACTATGAGTGCTAAACAGTATTTGGGTGTCTCAAATTGTATTGTTAGAATAAGTATTTCAATGTCACCAATGGACTATTGTTTTCAGCAGACAACAAACAAAACAAAACAAAACAAAACAAAACAAAACAAAACAAAACAAAACAAAACAAAACAAAACAAAACAAAACAAAACAAAACAAAACAAAAAAAAACTACAAAAACGGGGGCTACCAGTTGAGAGGCATAGATAAAGAGGTGATTAATTATTAATATCTAAACTGATAAAAAATATTTATTTTATGTTATTCATGTTAAATTTTAGGGCCTCACGGTGGCGCAGTGGATAGCACGTTCGCCTCACAGCAAGAAGGTCGCTGGTTCGAGCCTCGGCTGGGTCAGTTGGCGTTTCTGTGTGGAGTTTGCATGTTCTCCCCGTGTTGGCGTGGGTTTCCTCTGGGTGCTCCGGTTTCCCCCACAAGTCCAAAGACATGCGCTATAGGTGAATTGAGTAAGCTAAATTGTCCGTAGTGTATGAGTGTGAATGGGTGTGTATGGATGTTTCCCAGAGATGGGTTGCAGCTGGAAGGGCATCCGCTGCGTAAAGCATATGCTGGATAAGTTGGCGGTTCATTCCGCTGTGGCGACCCCAGATTAATAAAGGGACTAAGCCGAAATGAAAATGAATGAATGAATGTTAAATTTTATCTGCAACAACATTGTGAACTTTTATAAAGACGCATTTGGTCATTAACGTTTGAATGCACAATTATGCAAACACTTGAGTAGATTTATCTGCATGAAAGAACTGCAAATGGCATATTAAATTGCTTCATCTCCAATGCAGAAAGTTAATTACAAAAGAAATGTGGAGAAAGTGTCAAGATGAATGACAGGGCATTTAACAAAGCAACAGAATGGTGCGTTAATGACAATGTATTATGGCCCAAAGCTCACCTACTATTCTTTTAAGTGTGTACTTTTTCTTCATAAAAAATAAAAGTACATATAATTTGCAGGTATAGTAGGCTACATACAAATTGGGATGCATCAAATGGGTACCACTTAGCAAACATTTTCCAAAATATCTTCTTTATAAAGATATCTTCAACAGCAAAATTAAACTTGAGGATGAGTCCATATTTAGCTGAACTTTCCCTTAAAGAGGCTGTAATCAGAAATCTTTGTTGTAAAATCCATAATTTGAAAGATTATGATTTAAGATTATAATAAAACATTAAAGTTAGGCTGATTAAATACATATGTTGTTATATGTATTTTATATGTAGGCCTATGTTTTGATCACCAGCGATCTAGCTTTTGCAGATCGCTGGAGAACACTCCCTGTCATTCACTACATATCCCATCATACACTTCACTCACACACCAGTCACAGTTTCCACCCTGATTACACTCACACAGCTGAAGCTATTCAGGACTAATTACATGGATTATATAATTACATGGATAGAAGAAGAAGAAGAAGAAGAAGAAGAAGAAAAAGAAGAAGAAGAAGAAGAAGAAGAGGAAGGAGGAGGAGGAAGATGAAAAATAAGAAGAAAAAGATAAAGAAAAATAAGAAACAGAAGAACTTTGCTGAGTCTTGTTTCCCTGTAGTGAGCATTACAAAGCGTATTCTTGGATTGTCTACTTTTGCCTTTGACGCTATGTTTTGTTGTGTTGTTAATGTGTGTTTTGCTTCCTGCCTTGACCTTTCACCTGTCTCAATGATTACGCTCTGGAATATCTACATGCTACCATCTGCCCCTGAAAGAACCTTGCCTGTACGACCTCTTTAATAAAGCTGCAATTTTGGATCCAACCCTTGTCGCCACCCAAATCATTATAGCCTAGATTTATTAATATTCCCCATGTTTGGTTTGTATTGCAGGGGAATGTTTTAAGCTACCATTAGTGGGTGCTTTAGTATAAATTTTAATTAAAGAAGGACAGAGCAACAGTTTTTGAGCTGAGTTTATTTCTGTTTATTATACAAAGAACATCCATTAAAATATACTTAAACGAAACCCAAGATTATTCTTTGCCAGATTCAAAAGGTTACTGATACTACACTTGTTATTAGCGACACTAGTTGCCGTTAAGTGAACTGCAGTCAGCAATTTCTTGCTCAGGCTTGCACTTGTCACATAACTTATTGAAGTTACTAGGAATTCAGTAAAGAGCGGTGAGTTTTTTCCTTTTAATTGTTGTTCAAGTAAAAGATAAAGTACATCCAAATGGTTGTTATTGCAGAAAAAAGACTGACAGACACACAGCTTGATAAAAAGCGAATGTCTGCCCTTCATTCTTTAGGGAGGGAAACCCTTCAGTCTTATACAACCTTAGGCTGGCGATAAGCCTGTCAGGCTTTATTGTGTGATACCGACTGCCTGGATGTACTTTATCCAGTTTATTACGCGGATACTTGCCACAATAAGAATTAGACATAAAACATAAAACATTTCTGAGCTGTAATTCTATATTTAATTAAACACAAAACTGACAGAAACAAAAATGGCTGAATGAAGCATACATTAACCAATGTATTATTCACTCACAAGATGCACCAATCCATCAAAAACAGCATTTAAAAGTACATAACTTTACAGTAGCAGCATAATAAGGGCATGTATTCATCAAAGACTTTTATTCTGAGACATGCAAGTTTTTTTCTGTTTTTAATAAGAGCTCTGCATTTTTAGCTTTTTTTAAATGCGATGGCAGTACAGGAATATTCAACTTTGAGTTAAGCACAACACTGCAAAAGAGCTCTCAAGTGCTCAGTGGAGCATTTTAGGAAGAGTGCTAAGATTTTCAGCTGCTTCTGTGACGTGCCCTGTCACACTGCATATTGGGAATGTGCTGATTATGTGACCTGTCTGTGCAAACAGGGTACACAGAGGTATACAAATCCTACACACCTCCAAACTGTGGGTTGAATTAATTCATTAATTGCATATTTAATTTGGCATTACATTGAACACTAAGCATTCATTCAAGGCAAAAGCATCCAGTGTCCATCACATACAAAAAGCAAATTACATTGCATACAAGTTTAAGTTTGGATTTCACATATATGAAATATATGTCATATATGCCACATATATTTAAATATACTGTAAAAATGGCCCGTCAACTATTGGAATTACAAATATGTATATGTTCAAATATACTAATATACTATATAATATACTATATCATTTTATTGTTCAGATAAAGATAATGTTTTTTGATAGCATCATCAGATTCACCATAATGAAAATCATTTACTTCCATGTTCCTTTACTTCCATGTCCAAACAAAGGTAATCTCGGGTGAATAAATTCTTTTTTATTTATTTGCATTTTACATAGGCGTACAGAAACATTATGACATATTTTTTGTTATTTTGTGTTTTAAAATAAATAAATAATAGTGAGTGAATTCAAATTAACATTTTTATTAAAAAAACTGTAATAGTTAAAAAAAATAGTAAAAAAAATACTAAAATGCACAGTATTTCTAAAGAATAGTACTAGCCTACTTTGCATTATGCATGTTACGTACATATTTTAATAAAGTAAATATACTTTACTTTCCCTGAAACTGACTGCAGCGCATACGTGGTCACTATCACAAATTCAGAGCATTGAGGTCAAATGTGGTGTGATTCAGGGTCATTGGCATTTCTGTTGTTGTGTTTATCAGCGTGTGGATGTTGTGGGAGAGTTTTTTTTTTCTTTTTTTTTTTTTGAAATCGGGATTAAAGTGGACTCCTGCCATGTTTCCTATAATCAGATTGAGGAGCTGCTGTTCGCAAAATCACATCTGGATAGAGTCTATGAGGGGGAGGAGCTAGTTTCTATGGGGATTCACAGCTTCACACACGGCGATGTACTGCAGAAGTGTAGTGATGATAGTTCAAAACTCCGGAGGATCTGCGCGCTCGAGCACAGTTCATATCTGCACAGCCCCGAGGCTATAATGAACGACAGAAGCGCACATATGGCTCTTTAAATCTGGTTTATAGTCTGATGGCAAACTGTGTGCAGACTAATGATTCATGCAAGATATTTTAAGGAAAAGTGTCATCTGTCTCCACTCTGCAATGATTCACGGAACAACGATTCAGTGTTTACTGACAGAACGCAAAAGCTGATCTTCTTGGAGACCAGGCGATGGTGCAGAAATTGGGTGAGTTTATTCTTTTAAAATCATCTGTGTCAAATGTCATTGCCAGCCCACATGAAAATAATTCTACAGCAATTTATAGTAAATACAATTGTTTTTTCTGAACCACATTGTAAGGTATTATACGCATTGTATACTATATATTAAAGTATATAGTATACTGTTCACTGTATACTTTACTATATACTATATATTATGGTATATATAACACTTTGTTAATGAATTACAGCCTTAACTATGGTGAAGTATTAAACTGTAATAAATATGGTAGAATACTGTTTGCTACATGTGTTTATTACAGTAAACTGTGGTGTATTTAAGTATAATATACCTAGTTGTCAAAAACAGTACAGTATTGGGTAATGTTTTTATAATGCCACCACCACAGTAACTATGAAAATACCACAACAGATTATCAAGTATACTTTCCTATGGTTTAAAAACTAAATTGCTATAGTATTTATTCATGTGGGAGTGTATCTAAAATGCTCTAAAGTTACTTAAATCTAGTTTATTGCTTTATTATATAATTTTATATGCAGCATGAATTCAACAAAGCAACACACCATCTGCTGTGTTGAATCACCTGCTGTGCTGCTTGTTTAATGGAACGAATGAAAGTTGATCGTAATTCTCAGTATTTGTACCTATCACTGGCACGTGCCTCTGAGAATTATTAATGAATATAATCCATCTAAAACATTTGCTTGACTGTAAATCCAGTTCGTTTGATATTATGCAGTGCTGTTAATCTGGCCAGTCTCATTTTTTGAGTCAGACAAACACTCTTACGGTTAAAATTTGCATTGGCGCATTAATGAAAGAAATTTTAATGTGCGTTGAAAATTTCCATTGTACAAAAGGTTATTCAATGTTGTTTTCATCTTCACGATTGTTAATATTAATCAAATGAATCTTTTAAGAACTGTTTGAACAGTTCTTTCGTAAAACCAAAATGGTTGTTTAATTTTAAAAGTAAAGGTTCCTCATTGGCATCTTTGATTCCTGGAGAACCTTAATAGAACCTTTCAGTTGCATTAAAGGTTCTTTACTGTGAAAAAGAGTTCTTTTGATTTTTAAAATGGTAATGATTCCATTGAAAACTGTTCACTGATAGGATAGGTTGGAAATGCCTGAGAAAATTTTTGATGAACCCAAAATGATACTTAAAATGTACATAGAAATGTAATCGTTTAATAACTAGAAATCTAGAATCTGTTATGGGTGTTATTGTCATTTAAATACAATGTGAACTTAATAAACATATTTGGAATTTTTTCAATAACATTCTACACAAGCTCTAGGTCCATTTTTTGATGCACTGGAAAAAAAAATCTCCCTGATGCTGTAAATAAAGTTTATACTCAAATGAAAGTTTAATTCAGTGTGTTACAGTAAATGCTGTTTCATTACAAATATTTGTGAAATTTACCAAAATGATTGTTTCTATGCCATTTTTTTCAGTCTACTATTCATACAAACATATACTTTACTGTTGTAGTTTAGAAAACCCATATGTATGCAAGCCTAAATAAATAATAAAAATTTGATTAGGAGCAAATATTTTACTATTCCGTACTGCTATAAATCCCAGCATGATGTAATTCAGCAACCGTAGTAATAACTGTATTAACAGTTCATGGTCTGCTTGAATGGAAGCCGCTAATATGGAATTATTCTACACCAGATTTTGGTACATTATCATTTTTGTACATGTTTATACACCTATAGATTATAGATTATATATCATTGTTGATTGTTGAGGAGGATTAGGTAACACACGAGAGAGATTTGACATACTGTTGTGTCTGTAGATGTGCCCTTGAACAGTCCGTTGGTTCATTATTTCATCAGTCCATTTTGAATGAAGCAGGGATTAAAGAGAGTTTGCCAGTTGCTAGAGAATTGGTGTCACAGGGTTGCATAACCACAGACGACCATCTTTAACTTACTTTTAAATGCCTTACTTGACCTAGAAAGATAGTGGGGATCTTTGCTTTTAATTCAGTCAGTTGATTGAACTAGAAAAGTCCCATTCTCTCCTGACTAAGAGATAGAGCTACTGTAAGTCCCTCATTGTGCTTCCCTTAATGTGCTCAGTAGTATTCTAACATGCTGCAGCCTATGTCGAAACTAATTGCAATTAATGGGTGTAACAAAATAGATACTGGCTTTGTTCTCTTTTGGTTGTGTTTTTGTTTGTGTATGTATTTAAATTTCACACAACCTTCACACCATCAGCCCTAGAAACATTCCATCAATAAGAACAAAGATGTTATACTAAAAAATGCATATTGGCTTGTTTGTTCTTTTTACAGAGCAAAAAAGAAAACAGTGTTGTGTTTCAGCACTTTTGGGACCAGAACACATGCAGAAATGTATTCCTAAATTCCTAAAAGGAAATTATTTAGAATAATCATTCTTGCTCAGTTACTTTGCCTTCTACATGAACCTTAATAAATCTATTTTTAAATTCTTATATGCTATTACAATATAATGGCTTTTTTAAAGTTTTTGGAGTAGGTAGATTGTTTTCACTCCCCCAACTTTTTTCTTGCTAGGGGCTTAGCGTTTGGTTAGCTTAGCATTTTAGTTACTTTTTCATACAAATACAGCTGCTTGCATCTTGCATCTAGATATTGATTATATTGACGATAAAGGACCTCAGTGTTGATAATACTTATTGCCGGGATAATTGTAATATAATTATTTATTACTGTACTGTTATATACTGTGTATATAACATGTAATGTTTATCATGTTCCCATAAATACTTGCGACTCTATTGTAGTTTGATTGGTAACTCTTTAAAATAATGGTCCATTAGTTAATGTATTTACTAACATAAACTAAATGTGAGCAATCTTGTACAGTGTATATAATCATAGTTTAGCATTTACTAATGCATTATAAAAATCCAAAGTTGTGCTTGTTAACATTAGATAATGCGCTGTGGGTTCACATGAACTGTCATTTAACAACTTTATTTTCATAATTTATTTTTCATTATAAACTGATGCTTCCTAGTTGAGAACCATTTCTATAAAGAGTTGCTTCATTGTGGCACAAAATTGATCCAATCAATGGTTTGTCCAAAATGAACACTGTCAATGAAAGCATCTCCTTCATTTAAGATTCTATTCTCTCTGCCCAACGACAGAATCCGATGAATGGTCAAAGGTTAAATGAGTGTAAGCCTTTTTTAGCGCTTCTGAAAAAAGAATTGTGTTATTTATTAGAATTTATTTATATTTGTATAACCTCTAAATTCAATCTCAATCAAATTTTGGTTATTCCAATTTTACCATTTATGTTTTAAGCTGATCACATTAGTTGTGATATAATTTAGATTTTGATATTTTCTTGGGTTTGATATTCTTAATTGTACGTTCATTATGGATTGCGTTTCTTCTCACAGACATTATCTCAACTCTCTGAAGTTAGTCAGGGGATGTAGGGTTAACTAATACCCAATTAGTCTGGTTAGTTAATTAAAAAAAAGAGTAGTTAATTTAGTAAAAAAACTTGCTAATATCAGTGATTAAATGATTAAAAGGTCTTCATGCTGCTGTGCCACACTGCTCCGTACCGTCAAATGCGCCTTAAAAATCAATAAAATCATGTCACAGCATAATGGTAGCGCAGACTCCACTTAATCCACTGGATACAATGAATTCGGAATACTCCAGAATTAATCAAAAAGGTTAACATTTATTTTAAGTGTATCATGCCAATTAAAGAACCAAACAATAAAAGCCAACTCAGAAGTAAATGCACAACATCAATTACTCAAAGATAAATCTAGGAGTACAGATGGAAATCCAAATTATACATAATGTTGAGCTTGAGAGCTCTTCACTACGGGCCGGTCGGGATACAAACTTGTGACTCCAAGACATTTCATCCTTCTCTTTGAATACCCTAGGAGAGCAATGAATGGTTATTTTGTTAAAGTTAACCAGTGACTTAAAGGTTTACTCATCTGTTGGGATTTAATTCAAATTGATCAAAGATAGTGAGCAAAACCTCGTTACCAGTCACACCTGAGTATATATCAATACCAGAGGGGAAGGGAAGTTCAGGAAAGAGGGCAAGAGGGCAAAGTCTATCCTGGGCCTTTTTCTTCAGATTTCATAGTTTTTGTTGTTTTATTACATGGCACATTGAAGTCTGAGTAAAATCCATCCCTACAATCACAATCATAATGTATTGTAGTACTCTAAAAACTGCTGATATAGTTGAAGCACAATGGCTTGTTGTCCATATATCTAGAAAGCAAAATAGTTTGTTTTTTTTGCTGACTCAAAGACATCGTTCTTCTGCTTTGCAGAGATAAATCATGGCAGGGACGACAGGGAATGAAGATTCCCACAAATTGGCCTGTGGGTCCCAGAGGCCGGGTCTACAACTGCAGCAGGACACAGACCAGAGAGGCATAGTGATCCAGCTGACGGACACTGAAGGTGAATGGGACAATCTGGATGACAGCGACCTCATATTCACCTTGGACTGTGATGGCAAAAAGTCACTAAGCTCAATCCGGAGCCAAAGACCATGTTCAGTCGACATTCAGACGGAGGTGGAATGGGGTACTGGCTCATCAGCATTCAACGTTCCTCTTTCTCCATCTTCACCAGGCTCCCTGGGAAACTCTTTCCCCATAGGATCTGCCTTCCTCTCTCCCACTCATCGGCCCTTGAGCAGCTTGGTGAAGTCACTGTCTACAGAACTAGAGCTGAAAGAGTCTTCTCTAAAGCCCAAGCCACTCATCAGCCTAGTAAAGTCCATTTCCACCGAGCTTTCTCGCAGCGAGCCGGAAGTGTCTCAATCCAGATCTGATTCCAAGCTCAATCTGCACTTGTGGGCACAGTTCACTCAGCCCAAAAGCCGCAATGGAGACTCGCGTACTGCACCTCCAACTCCAGTCAACCTATCCCCGACCGAGACCAAAGCCAGCTTCTTTAAAATGGAGTTGGAGGACACCCGGCGCAAGCTCTCGGAGGCCATGCAGGAGCCTCTGAGCATGTTCAGTAAGATTATGCGTGAAGACAGTGTTGGAAGCCCCAAGCACCAAAGGAGCACGGGATCAGTAGACTCTCCAAGCTACAAAGGTTTCGGAATTGGGAAATCAAACACTGATTTGACTGCATCCGAATCTCCTAAAAGTGCTAGGAAAGCAGACAATGAGTTTCTACCAGAGTGCAACTGGCCTGTTAGGCATCGCAAACGGTGTATGCAGAAATCTTCTCTTTCTTATGACTACCATAGCAGACAGTTAGATGCTGGGAATGTAACGTCCAGAACCCATGAAAGTGCGAGCACAAATATGGATAGAAGTGATCAAGATGGTCTGGCAGATGATGAGACGGAGCAGTGCTCCTCAGCAGTGCCAGGAGTGGGTCTTTTCATTGTAGCATTTCTGTCATATTGCTACCTTATCTTACCTTTGTCAGCCTATTGGTCTGGCCTGTTCCTTGGTTTAGTGTTTGGATTGATGTTGGGACTTGTGTTGATCCACTGGGGGTCCATCAGACCACTGTCCACCAGTAAACAGCACAGACTACATGGGACCTCCTGTGAAAACATACTCTTTGAAACAATACAGAGCAATGCACCTGCTCTCAAGGTAAGTGAGATGCATTTTAAGGGGGACCTATTATGCAAAAATCACTTCATAAGGGGTTTAACTACAGTTGTGTGGCAAAAGTGTAGTCAGTCTTTAATGGTAAAAAAATATTAATTCTATTTTTTATAATCCCACTTCATAAAAACAGAAACAGTTTGTCATCAGAGAGGGAAAGTGCTGCCCATTAGTGACGATCTCTCCCTCCTTAGCATAGACAGCCCTGAGTGAGAAGCAGCCATCTGCCATTAGAGTTTTTGCATCATACGTGCAAAAGGTAATATCAGCTTTAGGATGCAAAAATGAACACCATAGTCTCTATAGACGACCTTCCTCTGAGCCTCTTCTTTTGACGTTCCCAGTTTTTCACAGAGATAACATAAGTCCTGTTTTGAATGTGATGCTATGCTGTTGCATATGCATTTGTAGCTCCACCTTCTTTTTTAATTTTAATGTCTTATTCTGGACATTCAAATTTTAAGTGACAGTCACCAAAATGACACAATTTAGGTCAAAGCGTAAAAGGGTTATAAAAACAATTGTGGGATATTTTGAGCTGAAAGTTCACTTACACACTCCAAGGACACCAGAGACTTATTTTATATCTTGTAAAAAATGGCATAATAGGTCCCCTTTACATTTTTTCATTGTCAATATATAGTTTTTTATGCTTTTTTATGATTTATTATGCTCTGTACTTGCAATGCAAATGTCCATACATTAATAATGTCTTTCTATTATACCTTTTGATATGTGTATTAAAATGTATAAATACTGTATATACAATATACTCCCTCCAAGGTGTAACTCTTTTCTTCAGTAGATTTCTAGCTGAAACTGGACTTTTTCGGATTCAAATAAATCAATGATTGCCATTGAGAGTAAACAAACAAACAAACAAAATCTGTTATAAACATGATTGTCATGAGGCCATTATAATTGTCATAAACTTTAAGTGTCATTAATATTTTTCTTGACCTCAACTACAGTGATACAAATTGAATCTGTAATAAATAATAATGATACCGTTATAAACATTTTTGACAGAGTTATTGACACTTTTATTGAGATATTTTGCTGACAAATTCATTTTGTTCCTCTAAAAATCTCCTTCATATTCATTTTATAAACATTATAACATTATAATCATTATCATATAATGTTGTCTTTATAAACACCCCTTCAAGTAAAGTCTTACCTGAACCACAGGTATTCACTCATGATTACCACTCACCAATCACCAAAGATATATATAAAAAGTATCAAAATCAGGTCAAAAAATATGGTCAAAAAGTATCAAAATCACCACTTTCTAGTAATAAAACCTCCATCGAAACAGTAAGGTTTTTTTAATAATAAGCTTAAATCCCAAAACTGCATCAGCATCACAGGTAACAACAGCCTTGCAGACTGCTTTTAAGCTATTACTTGCACTTTAATGTGTCAAAGCTAATGTCGTTCGGGAATCAGTTAAAAAAAAAGAAACACTGCAATGAATTTCACAAAATAAACATTAAACATCTTGCTTTTCTCCAAAGACAGAGCAAAGCCCTCATTACTGCTCTGTTTTCTGATTAATTCTGTGCTTCAGGAATAACACACACCCACTGCTTGTCACATCCAGCTACAGCTTTTATCCTGATGTCCCACTTTTTCAATTTTATGCCTGTGTGCTAAAACTTCATGGTGAAATGCAGTGATTTAAGTGGAGACTGTTTTTGCGTTTCAGGGCTGGATGAATGAAATGTACACGTATGATCCAGAGACCTACCAGCCGTCTCTCATGCATTCTGTGCATGCCACTTTGGACGGACCCTGTTTGCGACTTGACTACCCACGTAACAACATTCCCCGCTGGGCTACCTTGGATGAGCCCTGCTACGAAAAGCATTTCATCCACTCACGGATATTTCGACTCACTGGAAGCAAGGTTGGCGTACCACTGATTTCAGCCACTTAGTCAAAAGTGGTGCATTGCTCTTTAATGGCAGAGCGACACAGTTTTTTTTTCTCTAAACCCAAATAGCTGTGTGGCAGAATGCTCTATAGATGCTGTGTAATTCTAATGAAGTTGTTGCCTTGGTAACAGGTATTTCTTCTGCCACTGGCTTTGGCACACAAGAGAGTGTGGAACAGGAAGTATCCGATCTGCATAAGTTTGGCTGAAGGAGAAAGATCTTTGGAGGAAGGCGAGACGGTAGAGGCGCAGAAAGCTGAGAAACCTGCGACTAACGTTTCCCACCCTGTCACACTCTACCTGTTTGGACGAACAGGACGGGAGAAGGAGGAATGGTTCCATCGACTGTTTTCTGTGTCCATCCAGAATGAAGAGGAACATTATGAATCTACATTTGGTGGTAAAGTTGCAATCGGTTTTGACTCAAAGTCAAGACTTATAAGGGTCCTTGATTACAATTTAACTTTATTTTTTACTTTCATAATTATGGGTTGAGCATTAACTACATCTGCAAAGTTACAGCTCTCAAGGTTCAAGTCAAGGGGAGATTTTTTCTATTACAGAATTTACAATTTAAGGCTGGTTGGAATTAGAATGAACTATTTCCTAGATTTGTGACATCACATAGCCTTAAATTGACATAAACAATGTCTTTAGGCATGATGTTTTCTTCAGCATGCACTACAGAGTTAGTGAATCAGAACACACTGGGCCAGCTGACCAATCAGAGCTCACTACATATTGCACAGAACTAGGAAGTCAACAGACTTTTAGGAGAACAGATAAAGTGGGGGAGAAAATAGGTAAAATATGTGAAAAATAATGTGGTTTCTTTGAAAACATAGCATGATCATGTTACATTGCACCCCATAAACACAATCCAGCTTTCAAAAATAGATGATCGACCACCCCTTTATAATCGACCTGTCATACGTTTTCATTTAGGCCTTTCATGTACTGTATAATTTAATTGTGAACATAAAATGTCTTTCAAAAGAAAGTAACTGCATTTCTGCTTTCTGCGCAACCCTATGTAGATTTGTTACAGATTTGCATAAACAAGCCTAAACAAACACTGTAGTTGTGGCTGAGGCCTAGAAGAAACATCTAACCATCTGATCAATTAGCGCAGAGCAGACTTTTGTAAAGGAGGGCTTTAGAGAATCCTGATCTATAAACAAACCATTTCAGACACTTTGCAAAAAAAGGTGATACTGACAAAATCATCACAAAATTCAAGTGTTTTTTGACATTGGATGGAGGCAAACCTATTTTAGTACACCTTTAAAAGAAAGCTAGAAACATCAAAATAGCACAATGGGCCAATTCAAATATGCTTATTTAGTGGTAGTTGAGTTTAGTTGGTGTTTTTGCCCGTGCTTTTTGAAATGTATTTTATTTTATTTTTTTAAATATATTTACAATTATTTTATTGATAAACTACAATTTATGATATTAGTGTTTCTCTTAATTTAGAATGAATGGTTTAATTTCACTTTTTAATATTAACATATGCTATGCTTACATTTATGTAGGAATAATTTCAGATGTATATATTTGGAAGTCATTGTAACAGTTATTTAATCTATCAATAATGTTGAGATATTTTCAATAATCAAGCCACCTCTTACAAAAAAAACAAAAACATTTTTGTTATTACACAAAAGTTCTATTAATGAATAATACTGATTTAACAAAGGAGCTGTGTTTTTTGCAGAAGTTGCTTTTATTCCATAAAATCATAAACCACTATTCTAATCATTTCTTTTGCTCTGCAGATAAATCTGTATCACATGAGGAGAACCTTTTCAGTCAGTCCCATAGTGGTGAAGGCTCAGTCAAGGACAGCAGTGAAGATGTGTTTCACAGTGATCCACTTGGCAGAGTAAAGGAGAGCGTTGTACCAGACTACAGCTCTTACATGACCAGTCTGATGTTCTCTGCACATGCCAGTCCTCCTCAAAGCCCCAGCCAGAGCAGCACACAGGGCAGCCCTACTGAAAAAGAGCAGGTGAGCGGCACACAATGCAGCTTTATGTGTCACTGGGCAAACTGTGTCATCCCTTTAAAGGAACACTCCACTTTTTTGGGAAATAGACTCATTTTACAAGCCCCTTGGAGTTACACAGTTGAGTTTAACCATTTTTGAATCCATTCAGCAGGTCTGACGAGATAACTTTTAGCTTAGCTTATCATAAATCATTGAATCTGATTAGACCATTAGCATCTCACTTTAAAATCTCGCTTTAAAATGACCAAAATGTTTCAGTTATTTTACAATTTGACTGCTCTGTAGTTGCATCGTTAACTTAGACCAATGGAAAATAAAAAGTTGCTGTTTTCTAGTCCATGTCTAAGAACTAAACTCTTATTCTGGACAATAATCAAGGAACTTTGCTGTTGTACCATGCCAGCAGCAGTCCCAATGCTATTACACAGTGCCTGGAAATCCGCTGCTTGTATAGGAAGTGGGCTTTGGCCATGGAGACATGAGACACGCTCTACCACTGCTCCATCGTGAACAACAGATTTCTGATGTATTCAGCCAACAAACCAATCTTTTCCATTCAGATAATTACAGTTATTAATAATCCTTACAGTTATTAATAATCTTTAAACGATCCATTCATAAAATACATTATTAACAAACATTATTATAATCAAACTATACTGAAAAATAAGCCGAATGCGAAATGCAATACATAATGATACTTGCATAATGATCACTGCAAACTAAGCTGAGGTGTTTATTTTGGATAAAAACTATAAATACAAAAAAATTATGTAAAGTACGCTGTAACAATTTATGTAACATTTATTGAACAAATTGATGTAATAATTGATGTAACATGGCAATTTTGTTTGCCAGTAATACTGTAAATTATTACAGCATTTTGTACAGTGTAATGCAATACTATATGTAGAACAAAACTATTTATATTATATAATATTTCATATTGTCAAAAAAACTATTTATATAAAAGTCAACACAGATGCCTAGTTACAGTCTTAAAAAGAGAATTACATTCATTCATTCATTCATTCATTCATTCATTCATTTTCATTTCGGCTTAGTCCCTTTATTAATCTGGGGTCGCCACAGCGGAATGAACCGCCAACTTATCCAGCATATGTTTTACGCAGCGGATGCCCTTCCAGCTGCAACCCATCTCTGGGAAACATCCATACACACCCATTCACACTCATACACTATGGGCAATTTAGTCTACCCAATTCACCTGTACCGCATGTCTTTGGACTGTGGGGGAAACCGGAGCACCCGGAGGAAACCCACGCCAACACAGGGAGAACATGCAAACTCCACACAGAAACGCCAACTGACCCAGCCGAGGCTCGAACCAGCGACTTCTTGCTGTGAGGCGAACGTGCTACCCACTGCGCCACTGTGAGGCCCCAAGAGAATTACAGTTAATAATAAATGATTTAATTATCAAATAAATAATCTATGAATTAAACATTTTGGAAACAAGTCATTATTTTAAAGACTATCAGCATCTGATTTTACCTCAGCACTTGTTCTTTCATTGTTGCTCTATCCTTTGACTGCCATAGTAGAATGGATAACAATTTTCAATATTTTGGTGTGCTTTCAACAGAGCATGTGGTGTCACTTTATATTAGGTGGCCTTAACTACTATGTACTTGCATAAAAAAAAAAAAAAAAAAAAAAACAATATACTTACTGTGTTCATAATGGATTGTAAAACACTTATGGTGCTCTTGAGGTGGGATAGGGGAAGGGTTAGGGACAGGTTTGTTGGAATGTATGTTTTAGGAGGGGTTAAGATGTAAGGGGAGGTCAACAGTGTAATTATAAATGTAATTACAGAAATGAATTACAAATTTAATTACATGCAGGTATTTAATCAATGGGGTGGCGCGGTGGCGCAGTGGGTAGCGCTGTCGCCTCACAGCAAGAAGGTCTCTGGTTCTAGCCTCAGCTGAGTCAGTTGGCATTTCTGTGTGGAGTTTGCATGTTCTCCTCGTGTTCGCGTGGGTTTCCTCCAGGTGCTCCGTTTTCCCCCACAAGTCCAAAGACATGCGCTATAGGTGAATTGGGTAAGCTAAATTGTCCGTAGTGTATGTGTGGGAATGAGAGTGTATGGGTGTTTCCCAGTGATGGGTTGCAGCTTGAAGGGCCTCCGCTGTGTAAAACATATGCTGGATAAGTTGGCGGTTCATTCCGCTGTGGCGACCCCTGATGAATAAAGAGACTAAGCCGAAAAGAAAATGAATGAATGAATGAATATTTAATCAATCATAAGTACAATGTAAAAACATGTATTTACACAATATGTACTGGACATTGTATGTGACATTTTAGTTAAGGCCACCTAATATAAAATGGGACCAGCTTGGCACATTTTCAGCTTGGCACATTGGTGAACTGCTAATGTATAAAACTAGGTAAAATATTTAGCTAAAAAATAATCTATGAATTATTAAATAATGCCTTTTTCCCCTGTGAGGTGTCAAAAGTGTGTCTGATGCTTGACAGTGGCTAAAAAGGATAGTGAGCTTACCTCTTTTAAAGCATTTAAATATTCAGAAACTTCTGACACATTTTCCTAGCTAGTATATGAACACGCACCACTAAATTAACTTTAGGATTAGATTATAACATTTTTCTCATTTTAAAAATGCTAATATTGTACAGTTATACAACATAAATTAATGTTTGAGTTCAGGATCAGTAATGTTTGTTTTTAAAATGTTTTCAAATGTCTTTTATGGCCAACAAGGCTGCATTTATTTGACCAAAAGTCTATAAGGAAAGGAAAAACTAAGATTAATAGAAATCTCTTTTCATTTCTTAAAATAAATTCACTTATATCTGAACTTTGCAATGCACATTAGATTGTTTGTATATATGATGGTAATTTATTTTTACACTTTTTAAAATATATATATTTTTGTAATGTTAAGAGGTTTTACATGGCAGTTATTTCAAAGCATATTTATCTAGGTCTGAAACATGTTGGCTGTGCAGTGCAAGTCTGTAAATGACTGCTGTATAAAACTAGGTGAACTATTTGGCTAAAGATCAGCCATTAATTATTAAAAAAAGCTTTTTTTCTTCTGGCTTGTCAGAAATGTGTCAGATGCTTAGAGGCACTGGCTAAAAATATTAGCATTTTTTTATCTTCGAATGCAGGAAACACTGTTTGAACATTTCCAGTACTTCCAGTAGCAATTTTATTTAAACACTCTAAACTTTTTATAATGTCGTAAAAAATTCACATTTTAGAATGAAAGTAATGCATCATTTATCATAATGGTTAATATTATTTTTAAAGAAAAACAAAATCCTGACCTGACAGTTTAAACATAAAAGGTTAAGATGTACCGCTGGATCATTGTTTTGGCCATCTTTGTGGCCAGGGTGTTCTGTTTTCAGTTGATGATTTTTAGTAACATTTAATCTGAATCTATATTGTCTTTGTTTAGACAACAATTGGCAACAAGTGTAAAGTGGGACAAATAAACAATTAATACGTTTTGTTCACTACTCCTTTTTTCTCTATCACCTCTTTTAAAGCAGACATTTTGTTGCCATGAGGATGAAACAAAGCCCGTCTGGTTGAATGCACTGATTGGTCGGATCTTTTGGGACTTTCTTCGTGAGAAGTACTGGGCTGATAAGGTCCAACAGAAGATACAGCGAAAGCTGAGTAAAATCCGGGTAAGAGAATAGAGAGTGATTACAAGATGTTCTTGAACATGACAAGCAGGACCTAAAATGAACATTTACCAAGTGCCAAATAAGAGTAAAACTTAGCTTAGGCGAGTATATGAAACAGTAGTCCTTGCCAGATGGCCGGTAACTATTATTTATTAGTTCTAATGTCTTAGAACGTGTTATACACTGTAAAAAGTGTTCATTAGCTCTTATGGTGTGTCAGAAACTGCATACTGTCATACTGCATTTTAATAGTTTGGAAAGTCATGTTTTTTTAGAAGTGTAAATGTACTGTATGTATGTGCTATATAAGTGTTTTATATAGTATGAATATTAGCAGAAATGGAATTTGAGTGTACTAACCACCATGTTGTCATTAACACATGACCTCATATACTTGCATCAGTGGCTTTGCTTCATTTCCATTCATAAATTCATTGAATGTGGACTCCGAATCTCACCAGAAGTAGTACTGTAGGATATACTGTTTTTTTTTGCATACTATATAGTAGCCTAGGGAAGAATGAGTTTTTGAACACACCCTTAGATTTCGATTTATTGTTTTCTGTGTCATTATTCCAAGTATGTATAAATTTGTTATATTATTATTGTTGTGATAGCCTTTCTAAGTAAATTTGATGTTTACTGATTGGAGCTTTGGTGTTGCCGCCTTTTCATATATTTGTGTAATTCTTTTTGTTTGGCTGAAGTTGATGTGCATGTTTTTGTGAACTTTGTTTTGTCATATTATTATGTATTGGTTTCTCACACCTTGGGGGTTATGTGACATACTGTATCTGGATGAGTTTAAGGATATGTTGGTTTTTATGTTATGGTTGCAGTCCTACCTATCTGATCGCAAGCAGTTAGTTGTGATTGGTAGTTGCAGGTCTGCGGTCGGTAGGGTTCACTCTGGGGTTCCCCAGGGATCAGTATTGGGCCCTCTACTTTTCAGTATTTATGTTTTCCCACTCTGCCACCTTTTAAGAACACTTGGTCTTAAATTTGTACTTTAATGAAGTTGACATTCAGATCTATATATATTCAAAACCTTTCTTTTCCAATGTCTTACTGAGAAAAAAAAATGGATTCTAAAACAGTTCTCTGTTTAAACAGTGAACTTTAATGAAGTGATGCTTATTGGTTCGCTGCATCAGTTGCGAAAATCCGGAGCACCCGGAGGAACCCAAACACGTGGAGAACATGCAAACTCCACACAGAAATGCCAACTGACTCAGCCGAGGCTCAAACCAGCAACCTTCTTGCTGTGAGGTGACAGCGCTACCCATTACGCCACCATGCCACCCTTTTTTATTGCCATATATTGTCAAACTTTGTCCAATGCTACCTTTTTTGGTGGCTGAAAAGGTAATCAACACCTTTGTATTTATGCAAATTGATTATTGTAATGCTTTTTTTAAAGCTTCAAAAAGCTACGCTAAGCAAATTACAACTGGTACAAATCTTAGCTGCTAGAATTATGACTAGAACCAGTACAAGGGAGCACATTACACCTATCTTGTAAAAATTGCTCTGCCTTCTGTTTAGTTGTTAAACACTGCTGTGTTTAATCTTGTTTGAGTATTCTCTTTTGTTTTGTTTATTAGTGCAATTCTGCTTCTTAGAGCTGCTTTGTTTACCTTGTGTTCTTCCTTAACCTGAACTGTGAGGGCTACAGTATATACTTTAGTGTTATTTTCAGATAATTATATACATTTGTGACCTGACGTGCATCACTTTGTTCTTTTCACGTGAGCAGCCTATAATAACTGTTTTTAGTGTGACGGAGCAAGTTTGCAGTAGATGCACCGATATGGAAGTTTTGGTAAATGCAAATATCCAATAACTTTTTATTCATTAATTTATTCATTTTCTTTTCGGCTTAGTCCCTTTATTAGTCCGGGGTCGCCACAGCGGAATGAACCGCCAACCCATCCAGCATATGTTCTAAGCAACATCCATACACACTCATTCCCACACATACACTACGGACAATTTAGCTTACCCAATTCACCTATACCGCATGTCTTTGGACTTGTGGGGGAAACCGGAGCACCCGGAGGAAACCCACGCCAACACGGGGAGAACATGCAAACTCCACAGAAACGCCAACTGACCCAGCCGAGGCTCGAACCAGCGGCCTTCTTGCTGTGAGGCAATGGTGCTACCCACTGCGCCACCGTGCTGCCCCTAAATAATAATATTAATTATAAATCTATACTCATAAACATTAATAATATATCTAATTATAAAAATGCCATGTGTTTCCCCAACTTATTCTGCATTTGTCAAATAGGGATGTAACACTATAAAAATTTGAAAACATGATTAAATTAACCAAAATGATCACGATTATCAATATTAACATGATTTTGTTAAAATTATCTGAAAATGTTAAAAAAACATGTCACACACTTATTCCATCAAGTTTTGTGTTTGAAAATGAGCAAACGACTGCAAAAAATGTGTAGCTTTATGCAATTTTGTGACACAAATCATGAACATGGATCACTGCATTTTGGATTTGTTTACTTATATTTGTATTATTTCATGTACATCATTTTTGTGTGTGTTTTTATAGGTGATTTCAAGGTACGTTTGCTAAACCTGCACTTAGAAAACTACTTCACAAGAATCCATGTTTGCCTAAAATACCTAATACCTAGTTTTTCTGACTGACATTTGATTCGTGATTTAATTTGTGGAGCCAAACTTCAACTCCGTATTCTCAATAGTGAGCAGCAAACACTTTAAATCAAACACATACAACATACTTTAAAAGTATATAAATCATAGATATAAATACATACGTGCTTTTATTAACTCTCTGTATAAATATACATTTACGTTGCAGCCTTTCATGATTAGGTAATCGTAATGTTAAAGGATTTAGCGCATAAGCAAATCATGATAATGAAAATTTTAAATAATAATGCTAACCTTCAACACATTTTCCATAATTTACCGCGAAACTGGTAATCGTGTCAATACTATTATGAAATAATCACATAGTATTTGATGGCCAGTGAAAATAATTTATGGCTGCTAAACTTTCTGAAGTTACCAGCCACTGGGACATTCTGCAAAATGTATATTTTAAGCCATGACAATTTTATTTTATTATTTTACAATAAAATCAGTTTTTTTCTTTCTTTCAATCTTCATGTTTTTGAAAAACTGGAATAAATACCTTGTGATGTTAATGTTTACCCTCCTTTACCCCAGTTGCCTTACTTCATGGATGAACTGACCCTCACTGAACTGGCCATGGGCTCCAGCCTGCCCCAGATAACAGGAACATCACTACCACAGGTCAACAGCAGAGGTGAGTGCGGGACTCCTAAGAGCCTCTTATGAAAAAGCAGATTAGGTCATTCATCCGTCATGACTGCTTGAGAGAGCGTGTGTGTTATTATGCTGTTGCACTGAGCAGTGGATGAGATGTTATTATCCTTCAGTAATCTCAGGGATCAAAGGAGCAAATAACGTCACGTCGCTCTCCTCTGCGAATTTGCCTGTGAGTGTGTGCGCGCGCACGTGTGTGTTTACGCACTCAGCTGTATGGTCAAATGCTCACTGTGAAGCATATGTGCGATGTATTATCCCCATGAGAAGTGAAGTTATTATTGTGTGAGGCACAGCGTGCGTCTTTTACTCTCCGGCTCATGATCTGCGGATGTTATGTAACCCTTAATGGCTTTCGACAGAGTCAGGTTCTCTCGCTCAGCTTTCATCCCATTTATGGATTTATAATGTGTGCTGGTAGACTTGTGGGTGTTGTATTGTGCCATAATTGCATTTTCATCCGTGAATATATGGTATCATTTTAAGCTTGACTTTTGACATCTAGATTAATGACACTGGCTTTTAGAGTCTTTTATGAATAACTTTTTTTGGTAAAAATTACATATAATTTTTAAGAAAGTATACATATCCAGCCTGTGTTATTGTGTACAGTGTACATGCCAGTAAAAATATGTCCCTACCGCTTTACAACAGTATGCTTGTAATATTGTTTTATAATTTGCAATGTTTTATAAATATGGGTGGATATGTTCGTCTTTGCGACATTACATTGCAAATATATACACATTCTGTTGTCAGAGGCTTATCATTTATGCAAGGAGGATAAGTGTGAGAAGCTGCAGATGGAGGATCATTGCCTTTTATCACAGCAGCTGGAATAAATGGTGGATAGTAAAAGAGATTAGACTGTACAGATTTTATTGTCAAAGTGTAATACACACTAAATGAACACATCCAATGGTGGTTATCTCTAACAATTTCATAACAAAGTAATACTATAAATATTTGCATGGTTTGATGTGGTATAAACTAATTGGCAATTGTTAGATGTAATAGGGCGACTAGGTGGCGCAGTGGGTAGCACAATCGCCTCACAGCAAGAAGGTCGCTGGTTCGAGCCTTGGCTGGGTCAGTTGACGTTTCTGTGTGGAGTTTGCATGTTCTCCCCGTCCAAAGACATGTGCTATAGGTGAATTGGGTAAGCTAAAAACTGTCCGTAGTGTATATGTGAATGAGTGTGTGTGGATGTTTCCCAGTGATGGGTTGCGGCTGAAAGAGCATCCACTGCGTAAAACATATCCTGGATAAGTTGGCGGTTCATTCTGCTGTGGCGACCCCAGATTAATAAAGGGACTAAGCCGGAAAGAAAATGAATGAATGAATGTTTGATGTAATCACAGCATGGTTTATTGTTTCTTTTTTCAAAAGCGACAGACATGTTCTCTGGTGAAAATTCAGCTTTGGATCAAAATGTAGAATCTCAAAGTATCCACATTGCAAAAAAAGTACATTATCGACACAGCAAAACATTAGATTGATCCACATTGAGTAGCTTCACAGACACTCGGATTTACTACAATTGCAATTGCACGTTTTGAACAGAGATGGCAGCAAAAATCTCATTTAAAATAGCAAATCTTTTAATACAATCCTTAAAAACACTTCACAATTTTGTCGTTGTCACCCATTCTTTAGAATTCTACTGGATTTCTGTCTTGCTGTTTAACAGTTGTAAAGAAAAAATCCTATAATGGTGACAAACTCTCTCATATGGAAGAACACAGACATTGTGCTTACAGCTGTGACAGTTAGCAATATTAATGATTTACTAAACACTGTGCTTTCAAAGTATAGTTTGCTGCAGGAACTATTTAAAATAACTCTATGGTGGTCTGGTTACTGTTCTGCTAGGGGACAAAGCAATATGATTTAGTGGGACAGTGTAGGTCTGCTGTTTAGCCATAAGTACAAACTATATGTCTCTCACTGTAGTATGTTAATGGGCCAAACAGCAGTGCAGAGTACCCAGCGTTCTTGGAGTCCCCTGGAAGGTACTCTGACTGGGGACTCAGTCGTTCCACTGGGGGTCCCTGTGGGCACCAACAGTGATATCTGGAGAGGTGTGACTGGAAGGAATTTGAGTGGTGTTCTGTTATTGGATTTCTGTAAAATTTGTTCATAACAAACACTATGTTCGAGCATAGGGATATCCATCAGTCCGTCGCACCAGGGCACCCATGGCCAGAGGTTGTGATTTGCCCAAACAAATTGCAAGGTGTGAACATCTAGCTGAATAATATGTCAGAGGGATTATCACCTTGGACTTGTAATTAAAAGGTTGCAGGTTCAATTCCCGGTCCCGGCAGAGTGAATGAACCGCACTCCATCTTTGAAACCCAGCTGAGGTGCCTCTGAGCAAGTCACCTAACTCCTAAGTGCTAAGCAATAGCTGCCCACCGGTCCGGGTGTATGCTCACTTTGTGTGTTTGAGTGTGTGTGCTCTCACTCCTCACTCAAAAAATGTGTGTGTGCACTTGAATGGGTTAAAAGCAGAGGATCAATTTCGAGTATGGGTAAAACCATACTTGACAAGGCTCACATCAGGCCTCTGGTGTCAACCCACAAACCATCAGAAGTAAGGACATAAGGGATGCTGTCAAGCTGAAGTAGGAGTGGTATCAGGCGTGGTTGGATTTTGTGACTCCAGAGGCAGCTGATGGTTACCAACACGCTAGGTGTGCTACAACCCGGATGGTCGCAGAAGCAAACTTTCATTGACGAAGCAGAGACAAAGATGGGGGGGGGGTTGTTTGGCAGAGGAGGGGGGGTTGAGTCAACCTTCACCCAAGCCAAAGTCACTGAGGTAGTCTGCGAACTCTGGAGTTGCAAGTGCTCTACTGCTCTACTGCAAGTACAGAGGATCACAGTCCTCAGCCTCCCAGGAAAAGCTGGCCAATAGTACAAAACTGCACCAGCACCAACAATAGGGTGTTCTCAGGTTTGTGGAAGTTTGCCCAACCAGTCCACATGTGCTTTGTGGATTTGGAGAAGGCATTCTACCGTGTCCCTTGTGTCATTCTGTGGGAAGTGCTCTGGTAGTATGGGGTCCAAGGCGCCCTGTTAAGGGCTGTCTGGTCCCTGTATGAATGGAGCAGGAGTTTGGTTCATATTCCCATCAATAAATCTTGTCCCCAATGCATGTTGGACTCCAACAGTGCTGTCCTTTGTCTTTGTTTCTGTATATAAAAATTTTTATAGACAGAATTTCTAGGCATAGTCTGGTGCCAGAGGATGTCTGGTTTGGGGACCACAGGATTTCATCTCTGCTATTTGCAGATAATGTTGTCCGGTTTGATTCATTGAACCCTGACCTTCAGCTTGCACTAGGATGGTTTGCTGCCGAGTGTGATTTTAAATAAGTGGGATGAGTATCAGCATCCCTAAGTCTGAGGCCATGGTGTTCGATCAGAAAAAGGTGGTTTGCCATCTCCTGGTTGGAGAAAAGTCTTTGCCCGAGGTGGAGGAGTTCAAGTATCCTTGGGTTTAGTTTACAAGTGAGGGAAGGATGGAATGTGAGATTGATAAAAGGATCGGTGCAGCGGCAGCATTAATGCAGTCAATGTACCGGTCTGTTGTGGTAAAGAAAGAGCTGAGCCAAAAGGCTAAGCTCTTGATTTTACAGTCTACAATCTACATTCCTACTCTTACGGTCATGAGCTTTGGGTCATTACTGAAAGGACAAGATCCCAGCTAAAATGACCTTTATTCACAGGTTGGCAGGGTGCATCATCAGAGATAGGGTGAGGAGCTCTGTCACCCAGGAGGAACTCAGAGTAGAGCCACTGCTCATCTGCATCAAGAGAAGCCAGTTGATGTGGCTCAGGCAACTGTTTTATGCCTCCTGGTCACCTAACCAAGGAGGTGTTCCAGCCTTGTCCCACTGGGAGGAGGCCCCAAGGAAGACCCAGAACACACTGGAGGGATTGTCTCTCACTAATTTATTTAGCGACTGTTGTATATTTTATATCTATATATGTCTATATTAAACTAGACAACCAATAAATGCGTTTTACTGAATACTGGATGTTGTAATGTTGGAGTAACTGCTCACTTTCAAATCTATATAAATACATTATAAAATCTATATAAATACATTGAATTGTTATTTTCCCTATTACAGATACACTCTTAAAAATAAAGGTTCCAAGAGACAAAAGTAGTTTTTTTGCGTGTTGTTTTTTTTGCGTTGACATGATAGAAGAACATTCTAGGTTCCACAAAGAACTTTTCATTAAATAACCATTATACTGACAACATTTATTTGCCACTATTTTCACTTAGTCTATAGTACTGTATATTGCTATCTAAAAAAACTGCAGGTAACAATGTCTTTTTGTGTGTAAGGTCTTTGGTTGCATTTGGAGATGGAGTACACAGGAGCGCTACAGATGACTCTAGAGACCAAAATCAACCTTTCCAAACTTGGGAAAGAGGGAATCCTTGAGGCAGAAACAGAGCTGGAGGCCTTCAGTGTGTTGTAAGTTTTTAGAAAATGAAAAAAGAACTTCTGAATTTAGTCAAAGGTTTGTGTCGCTATCACATATGTATTATCCCTCACAGCATAGCCTAAACAATTTATATTACATAAGTTACTGTTTAAAAGTATGGGCTCAGATTTTTTTCAGAAGAAATTTATACTTAAATAGATCACCAGTGTTAATATGCTTTTTATTCATCGAATAATTCTAAAAAAAGTATCATGATTTCAACTATATATATATATATATA
>CAIGQW010054063.1:7672256-7708499 GCA_903798125.1 Danio choprae | reverse complement strand
ATATTATATACAATTATCTGACAAAATTCATTCAAACATTTTTTTGAACAGATCCACCACTTTTGACGCTCATAAATTATCATAAAAGTCCTCATGCTGCACGTATTAGGAGGTTTGCTGAAGGTGCAGCGGGGTGTTTGCGTTTTTAATAAACTACGACAGTTCGCGTTCATTGAAAAGTATGAATGACTAATAAATCCATATGAAATAGTCCCTTAAAGGTGACGCTGGGTCTTCAGTTTCGCTCAGGCGCTCTTTGCACTTACACTACAAGTGTACCACGCCAAAGCTCAACCGAACCGTGCTCTGGCACACCTCTTCTAACCAGGCCAGGGCCAGCCAACTGAACCATGCCTGGGCCCGATTGGGAGCACTCACACTTGTCAAACAAACCAGGCTGGGAACAGTTGTGATAGTGTAGCGTGAGTGCACACTTAGTCTCTGATTTATCAGAGGTTGCAACAGCGGAATGAACCACCAACTATTACAGCAAATGTTTCACTCAGTGCATGCCATTCCAGCATTCACACACACACACACACTCATACACTACGGCCAATTTAGTTTACCCAATTCGCCTATAGCGCATGTGTTTGGACTGTGGGGGAAACCGGAGCACCCGGTGGAAACCCAAGCGAACACGGGGAGAACATGCAAACTCCACACAGAAACGCCAACTGGCCCAGCCGGGACTCAAAATAGCAACCTTTCTGTGAGGCGTATCTGACAAAAATAATCCAGTCAAAAGATTAGATAAATTACTATATTTTAAAGTAAAACTTAATTGGAAATTATGTACTAAGGAACATGGTCATGAAAGTGCATTTCTAAGTGAAGTCTATTATTGTCATATTATTATTTAAACCATAAACATTTCTTTTTCCTTCTCTTTTCTTTTATCTTTTAGTTCTTTTATGTAATTTTGTTGAGGTTATGAGTAGTTTTCATGCGCATGTGCTGTTTTATGCAGATTTGCATATTCAAATTAAACACAATTCTTTGCACAATAATGGGGCTACAGTATATGTGCAAAAATATAAACATAACTCGGATAAAATATCATGCCTAAAATGTACCATACCTACTATCTGACTATCAAGGGGCATTTCTAATCACACCTGTTTGTGTGAGAGCAGCAGGCTCTGAAACTCATACACGCATACCTCATTAGTGGCTGTTTCTATGGGCTGCTGTATGTCTTTCATCCACCATTTTGAAAAGAGCAAGAGCAACACTCAAGAGCAACACACATGTATGACCATCTAGACCTGCAATAGACTTCAGAGGTCTAACACAATACGCCAGAAAAACACATTAGCTAACACAATATTAAAAAATGTACCACTAATTAAAGAACCTGTAATGTTGAGTTAATTCCTATGAAACACATTCATATTCATATAAAAACACTAATCAGCCCACTATGAAAAGTTATCCCTGTTTTATCCAAATAATTAATAATATTAAAAAATAATAGTGTTTTGTGGCAACAAAGCTAGTGAAAATAAACATTCCACATTAGGTTTGTTGACATATCTTTGGGTATTTGTCCTATAATCATGCATTTTGTTGGTTGTCTCTCAGGTATAGTTTCTGCGGACCCCCAAAGCTCGATCTGAGAGTCAGACCCAAACTGGGAGAGCGAGAGGTGACTTTCTGTCATGTGACTGAATGGATCGAAAAGAAGCTAAAGGATGAGTTTCAGGTTTGTTTTGATGACATATAGCTTAATTTAATGTGTGCTTGATTTTATTTAGAATTTCTTGTTTATGAAATTTAAATGGGCCTCACAGTGGCGCAGTGGGTAGCACGTTCGCCTCACAGCAAGAAGGTCGCTGGTTCGAGCCTCGGCTGGGTCAGTTGGCATTTCTGTGTGGAGTTTGCATGTTCTCCCTGTGTTGGCGTGGGTTTCCTCCGGGTGCCCGGTTTCCCCCACAAGTCCAAAGACATGCGGTACAGGTGAATTGGGTAGACTAAATTGTCCGTAGTGTATGTGTGTGAATGGGTGTGTATGGATGTTTCCCAGAGATGGGTTGCAGCTGGAAGGGCATCCGCTGCGTAAAACAAATGCTGGATAAGTTGGCGATTCATTCCGCTGTGGCGACCCCAGATTAATAAAGGGACTAAGCCGAAATGAAAATGAATGAATGAATGAATGAAATTAAAATTTTACAGGGTTAGTTCACCCAAAAATGAAACTTGTGTTATTAATTACTCACCCTCCAGTGACAGCTGGTGCTAAAAACAATTGGGGGGTGCAAACAACAAAAAATAAACCTAACTGTTAATAATGCATCTTTTTTAAAAGTCTGAATACTATGATTAAATATTTTTATTTTGTTAATATTTGTGATGGCGGTTCAATCCGCTGTGGCGACCCCTGATGAATAAAGGGACTAAGCTGAAGGAAAATGAATGAATGAATATTTGTGATATATTTAAATTATTGTTAACATGTTAAAGGGGGAACACTTGAAGGGGGAGGGTCGCCCCAGTGCCCTCTATTGACCAGTAGCCACTGTCACCCTCATGTCATTTCAATCTCCCTAGACCATCATTCATCTTCAGAACACAAATGAAAATATTTTAGATGAAATCAGAGAGCTCTGTCATCCTCCATAGATAGTGATGGTTCCAGAAAAGGAACCAAAAACATTCCATGTCACTGTAATCATATGAAGGTCCATACGAAAACAACTTTGTTCACCAGTGTCTTCCATGCCAGACCAGGGTGTGCAATATGAATTGCTGTCTATGGAGGATGAGGGAGCTCTCTGAATTCATCTAAAATCTATTAATATATGTTCGGAAGATGAATGAAGCTCTCTGGGGTTGAAACGACATGAGGGTGAGTAATTAAAACATTTTTAAAATTTGGTGTGAACTAACCCTTTACGTTTACACGTAAATAAGTTTTTCTATATAAATGTATTACTTTTTTTATTGACATATATTGGTAGCTTATATATATATATATATATATATATTATTTACTCCTGTGTTTCTTCTATTATTATTATTATTTTTGATTATTATGTACTCTACATTGGCAGCCTTTTTAAATTATTTTCAGCTGTAATTTCTCTTAAAGGGATAGTTCACCCCAAAATGAAAATTTACTCACAATTTACTCACCTTCAAGTGGTTCCAAACCTTTATGAGATTCTTTATTTTGTTGAACACAAAAGAAGATATTTTGAAGAAAGCTGAAAACCTGTAACCATTGACTTCTAAATTAGGAAAAACAAACACAAAGCAAATGAATGGTTTTAGCTTTCTTCAAAATATCTTCTTATGTCTTTAACAGAAGAAAGAAACAAATATAAAACAAGTATAGGGTAGGTAAATGATTACATTATTTTTAATTCATAATGTGTTGGTTTTAAATAGTCTGTTCTTTGTTCATGTTTTTTTTAAGCATGTGAAAGTTGACAGACTAAAATGTTGCTGATATCATGTGTTTTAAGGACGTTTATCCAATGTCCCAATGAATTATTTGGGTACACAATGAAATGTATACTTTAATTGATTTAAATGAAAATGTTTGAATTAGCCCTATAACAAACCTTCTCATTTCCTGCTTTTTTATAGAACGTTTTTGTTTTGCCCAACATGGATGACATTTATCTGCCACTAATGCACTCAGGGATGGACAACCCGCTACTTTCTCAACGCCCGGCAAAGCTCTCCCAGAATTCCTCAATGGCCTCGACCGACAGGAGCGATCTGGAACATTCTGTAGAATTACACTAGTGCCTCCCTGTGGACAGACATGACAGTGCAGCATTATCAGAACTGGATTATTTTACTTCAACAAACTCAAAGCAGCATAATTTACCTTAAGCAAAGTGTCATTAGAACATGTTCTCTCCCAATGCAATCACTACAAGGTACAATTTACATCATAAGTTCCCATTTCCAGGACACTTAAGTCAGTTGTTGTCATCATACTGATGGGTTAATGTGTGAGTAATCCATTGACTTTATTGAAAATACGTCCTGAGGACAACTGATTATGTGCTGGAACATCCACAATAGCTTAAAATAGACAAATAAGCATTAGTAATAAATTATTTATTAAATAAATCATATTTAGAATGAAATGCAAATCTTTTTTGAAAAAAGTTTCACATGCTCCATAGGCATTTGCTTTTTACATCATAAATGATTATAAAATATCAGACATTTTTTGTACAGTTTCACATTTTCTTGTCAAGTATCACTTCAAGATTGTAACATCTGAACGTAAGCAGGCATTTGAATGTTACAGTAATATTCCTTATAATATGTATGCATTAGCATCAGTGTCCAAGCTGTAGGAATGTGCAAAGAATATCTTTTAGTTTATCGTCATGTTTTTCTTTCTAAACAGACAATAAACTTGTAATATCGATGTGTTGTGTTGATCTTAAAGGGATAGTTCGACAAAAAAAAGAAATATCATATTGTTTCATACTCCATACCTGTACGACTGTTTTGGTGCATTCCATTTGTAAACATAAGAAATTCAGAGTTTCCAGTAGAAACTTTCGACCCAAATGTTGGAACTCAGAAACCCAATATGGATTAGTCATAATATATTGTTGTTGTCTTTTCTTAACATTTCTGTTAATCTGTCTCAAACTCAGTGGTGCAAACAGTACTCTCCAATCTCTATCTGTGGATACTTTTGCACTCTCATCTATGTAACATATCCCATTTAAAAATGATTTGTTCTATAGTTTTTATTATCATCTGTTATCACTAATAATGCAAATTTCCATCTTGATTTTGAATTTTTTGACAACCCCCCCCCCCCCCCCATCCATGTGTCTGTGCAGCGTTTTTGCAGATATGTATAAATGCAGAACGTTTTGAAAATGTTGTCATGTAGATGTGAAACTTTGGCAAAACGCGAGAGGAAACCTTTTCCATTTTTGTCTACATTGTTTAGGTAGCCTTAAACTGCATGGATTCAAACTATAGAAGACAGTGGATCAGGGTGGTGAATCCCCCAAAGCGTGTGCCCTGTTTCCCCACAGTCCAAAGACATGCGATATAGGTTATTTGAATAAATTAAATTGGCTATAGTGTGGGCCTCACAGTGGCGCAGTGGGTAGCACGTTCGCCTCACAGCAAGAAGTCGCTGGTTCGAGCCTCGGCTGGGTCAGTTGGCGTTTCTGTGTGGAGTTTGCATGTTCTCCCTGTGTTGGCGTGGGTTTCCTCCGGGTGCTCCGGTTTCCCCCACAAGTCCAAAGACATGCGGTATAGGTGAATTGGGTAAGCTAAATTGTCTGTAGTGTATGAGTGTGAATGGGTGTGTATGGATGTTTCCCAGAGATGGGTTGCAGCTGGAAGGGCATCCGCTGCGTAAAACATATGCTGGATAAGTTGGCGGTTCATTCCGCTGTGGCGACCCCAGATTAATAAAGGGACTAAGCTGAAATGAAAATGAATGAATGGCTATAGTGTGAGAATGGGAGAGTTTGTGAGAGTTTCCCAGCACTGAAGGTTGCACTCTCAGGTCTGGGCTATGTAAAGCATATGCCAAATTAATTGGCGGTTCATTCCGCTGTGTCAACCCCTGATAAAGGAGGGACTAAGCTGAACGAAAGTGAGTGAGTGACAGTCGTACAGGTTTGGACTGACATTATGAGTAAACATTTTTGAGTGAACTATGCTTAAGATCATTCTAAAAGTGGAAAGACACATTTAATAATAAAACATGCACACATAAAACAACTAACTAACTTTCTGTTTGTTTGTTTGTTTGTTTGAATGCTGAACCATTTTAAACTATATAAATCGGATTCTTGAACTGTTAGTGTGTCGGTGTCTGCTGCTGCTTGGACTAGCGGCACTAGCATCTGTCCAAGCACTGGTTCCCTCGCCTGCTTCCGTTTCCAGATCTCCGACCTCCAGGCTCTCACACATCAGATTGATCTGCCTCTTTATTTGGGCCATGCGGCTCTGCATGCGCTGCATCTTCCTCCGCAGGTTGGCTGCAATTGCCCTCTGCTTCCGCCGCTCGGTTAGGTAGCGCTGCTGCAGCTCTCGGTAGCAGTTGTGTTGGGCCTGGTTCTCTCGAACGAGCAGAGTCCCGCAGCCCATGGGACACAGCTGTCTCCAGTGACTGCAGCTCTGATCATGCACCTGCACATCCTTCCTTAACACCTGCTGCCCGCAGCCCTCATGAGGACAAATCTGCCACTCATACGGACAGTTGGAGATGTGGAGGTACTCGTTAGAAAGCGGAAAAGTCGCCCTGCAGCCCTGCTGTCCATTACGACACTAAAAAAAGACACACAGTGACGTTTCAGATTCACATTTTGGTAACACTCTATTTTTAGGGTTCCTTTAGAGATTTTTACTGTAAGTAACTTTGAAACATGTCAAGTAGCAGTCATTAGAGGATTAGACATTCTAGTGATTATAAATAACTTTTCAGGTGTCCAACAGCACCTTTAGCCACTTTTCCAATGTGTTAAACATTACAGTTCATTTTCAATTCAGTTTAGTGCTGCTTAAAGTTGGTGGCATTATCACTATAGTTGCACTGCCTGAAAAACCTTTTCATTCCAGGTCACCTCATCCTACAGTAGTTGGTACTCCTTGGCTACCAGCTAGAGCAGGGGTCCTCAATCTAGGTCCTGGAGGTCCGGCGTCCTGCAGAGTTTAGCTCCAACGCCAATCAGACACACCTGGGCTAGCTAATCAAGCTTGTACTAGGCTTTTTAGAAACATCTTTGCAAGTGTGTTGAGGCAAGTTGGAGCTAAAGTCTGCAGGACACCGAACCTCCAGGACAGAGTTTGAGAACCCCTGAACTAGAGGAACGCCAGGTCATCTTCCACTGACCATGGTGCTGCCATTTCAGGTGTCTTTATCTCTTTGTGGTATTAAAACTGTTTAGTTGTGCAAACCAACAATACAGCAGTGGCTGCTGCTGATTATTTAAAGCTGGTTTGGTGTGTAAACATCACATTTTGGTAATGGTACAGCTTGCTTGAAACCCACTGTGTTACAAAAAAAAAGTACCAGGCACCAGACCCCAAAACTGAGCTGTACCAAACTTATTACCAAATGTTTGGTACCAGCCGTAACAAATGTGTGGAAAAGCAAGTTTGTTCAAATAGTGCTATGCAGACCTATAAGAGGTTTTAGATGCTGTCTCTCCATCTTACATGATTGAATGGGAATTCATGAATCACTTTTATGATTTTCTGAAGACAAAATGTCTTGTGGGGTTTCTAAAATATTTCCTTAAAAGGGGCCTTGGGGCAAAAAGGTTGAGAATACATTATCTTTTGAAAATACAATATAATGTTGCCTTTAAATCCTTTTCCCAACTACACTAAGAGACTAAAGCCCAGCTCAGACCTCGATTTCATCCACAATATGGTTGACTAAAGCCCTGATCACACTGTGGGATTTCAGCCACGATTTGGTCATCTGAGACAAATTTGGGAAATCCTAAAAGATTGATATAATCCTAGGCTTAAATCATTGATTTGACATGTTCACCAGCAGCCGATTAATGGCTGTTGCGATCAGATTTTCCCCTCTGATGATGTTCTGGCAGAGATTTCAGACACTTTCCCGCAGTGTGACTGTCTTACAGCTAGCATCAAACCAAGAACCATGAGGAGTGCTGAACCTAATGACCTAATAAGTGCAATAACCACCTCGAAAACATGTTGAAAAATCAGTTTTTCTGGTTTAAATATCGAGGCATGTTATAAGAAAAAATAATTTTGCATTGTTTATTGTTTAAGTTTTTTTGTGCGGTATCATTTCAGAATGTGGATTACTGAATGTATCATGTATCATAGATGATGTCAAACTCTAGATGAGGTTTTGTTTTTTTTACTGTCGGTCACGTCTTCTTTGTCATACAGTTTGACAATGTAAAAACTGCTATCTTACATGTGAAATGGAAACATATTCATTCAATAGTTTGTTTTTGCTCCTGCTCTATCTTCTGTTTCTTTTCCAACTGTGTGAATAATCAGCATTTCCCCTGTGGTAGGCAAACTAATTAGTGCAAAACAATTCTAATTGCATGAGCGAGCTCTAATTTGCATCATGAGCACTGTACATGTAGCATACACATAAATGCCAAACTATGCATTTACTGCTCTGTACATGCACTGGCCTACTTTTGTAGCCATAATGTATCTGTAGCTCACACAAGTGCTTTGAATCAATTTTACACTACTTAATTTATTCACAAGGTGTCATCATTAAACTAGTCCATTGTTTTAAAGTTGGAAAAGAAACAGAGGAGGCAGAACAACAGCAAACTACTCAGGAACACAAAAACAGTAGACACTTTTGTATAGAGTAAACTGAGTACATATGTAAATGGTGTATAAGTATTTGCAACTGTATCTTAAATGCGCATAAAGAGATTCTTACCATTAGCTGGGTTTAGGTCACCCTGTGTTAATGAGTGTTTTGAAGTATCTCATGAGAAATGATTGATGCAAATGCCAAATTTAGATAAAAAACTCATTTAATTCAAGAAAGTTTTTATGCTCGCTTCAGGTGGTTTTGGGCTAGTGCGAAAAAGGGTTAATGCGAAAAATAGGATAATTATCAGACATCTGCTGAATCAAATCTGACGTAGCAAAACAATAGGTTATACCCATGTGACTAATCAGCTGTCTCCATTACGCTTGGATTGTTTACTTGTGGTTACTAGGTTACCAATACTGCAGTGAGCTGCTCTAACGAAATAATGGAAATTCCTCATTCGCATTTGAGTATTTCTTTGAAAAACTTTGAACTCTAAAAAGATTCACTTCATGTTAGGATGAAAACATGACAATATCTGTAAGTGTTAAGGACATATCTGTAGTATACCGGTAAATAAAACAACAACAAAGTATATATTTGCCTTAAAAACCAAAGTGGACTTAATACCCTATGAAGAATCCAATGTTAGTTAGTTGATATGGCAGCTGCGTATATTCACCAGATTACCTAAAAATAAAGTATATCCTGCGTGTTCAGCCTTATATGAGTATGTTGCCTACCTTGACTGATAAACGGCCAATGGATTTGCTCATTTTAAACAAAACCAGCATTTGGTTCTGGTCAATCGATTGCCTACAGCATGGGCATTTCACCTGTCTGAAACAAACAGGAAAAAACAAACATTATAGAAGTCAATGGTTAGAGGTTACCAGCTTTTTTCAAATATATATTCATGTCCCACGGAACAAAGGAACAAAAACAGGTGTGGAACAAGTTGAGGATGAGTATAAGATCACAGTTTTCCATTTTCAGAGTTTTAAATTATGGGTGAACCATCTTTTTAAGGCAAGTATAACTAATCAATTAAATGACCTAAAAAAATCCAATGTAATCTCTTGCAGTGTTACAGTATACTTACTAAGTATACTCACTAAAGCAGTATACTTATTGTTATTACTAAAGCAATAACAATAAATGACACATTATTGCATGCAATAACCTCAAAGCTATCATACAGTTTATATTGTTAATTAATATTGCTCAATGCTTACTGTAAATGTGTTACACTTTAACTAGTACATCTAAGAATGAACAGTAGCCAAATGTGTTTTGTGAATCATTTACCAACACACCCCAGTCTGGTTAATCTTAAACAAAAGTGAAATGAAATTGTTACCTTTTCATCCACTGTAAAATACATTCCTTGCAGAAGACATGGTTGCATTTAAGTCGTACAGGACAGCGTAAAACAGCTCGACAGATGACACAAATCAGATCATCATCTGGAGGATCCACAAACTGATCCACTTCATAACCTCCAGTCTAATATGAAAAAAAAAACCCAGTAATAATTATAGTAATGTCATTTATCTATTGGAATGTACAAACAGTATTATTAGGTATTATGCCAGGACACTCCTGTAAAAGAAGTTATTTCCTGGGTAAATACAAGCTTATAATATTAAATATTAATATTAATAATAAACAACCTTTTTATTATAAAACTCTAAGATTTGTCTTGTTTTCAGAAAAGGTCATAACAGTGGGTTCTACCTTAAAACATGTAAAACAAAAAGCCAATGTGGTAAGACAAATAATCTTATATTAAACCAACAACAAGACTATTTTACTTTGTTTTAAGGAAAACACACTTTTTGACTTTTCTGAAGATAAAACGATATGATTTTCTTAAAAATGCTTTCTAAATTAAAAATATTTAGATATTTGGAATAGAAAGAAGACAAAAATTGTAAATAAGAAAAGCTTTTTTTGCAGTGTAAGTTTTAAAACAGTATTTTTCACACACACACACAAAAGTAAGTTTATGTAATGTAATGTTATGAAAATTAAAAAACTCACCATTTTCTGTTGTGTTTAAAGCACACGGCTGATACAGATGCTGAATAATTGAGAGAGGCAAAAAGACAGACATCTGTCATCACAACACGCAGCAAAACATCCCAAAGGAGATCACTTGACCTGGGATCATTCAGAAATGCATTGCAGATGTCCAATCTTCTCTTCTTTTCCATTCTAGCACAAGTGACAAATGTGGTTAGCACCTGACAACTTTTTTGACACTAGCCACTGGGACTCTATTTTGGTAACATCTAGGTTTTACTTATCAGACAAAGGCACTGCTATGGAAACCGCTGAACTTCAATGGCTGCTGCTCTAGAGGATACAAGCCCTATTCTCTAAACACACAGGGCTGAATGGCCTGTGGAAGCACGGCAGCCGTTTCGGCACAATGGAAGATTTCATAAATCATTATGTGTTGAAATTTTGGTTGCCATTAACGATGTATTGCACTTTAAGTGAATATATGTGTGGCAGACTTCAGCGGTTAAACTAAATCAAGTATTATCTTAGCTAAAGGTACTCTAGAATGTACTAGCTAATATTCATATAAACAAAGAAGAATGGTGTTACTTTCGGGTAAACTCTATACACTGCAAAAAATGCTTTTCTTACTTACTTAATTCTTTCTAGTCCAAATATCAAAATAATTCTTAAATCAAGAAATAATGAATCAAAATAAAGTGAGTTTTTCCTTAAAACAAGCTAAATAATCTGCCAATGGGCTAAGCAAAATAATTTTTACTTTTGAGTTATCTTGCTTGCGTATTGTAAAGAAAAACTCACTTAATTTTGCCATATTATTTCTTAAAACAAGACAATATATTATGCTTGTCTAGAAAATGCTTCTTGATTGAAGTATTTTTAGATATTTGGACTAGAAACAAGAAAAAATCTAAGTAGGAAAAGCATTTTTTTGCAGTGTAGCTTCATTATATTTTTATTGTACTCATTTGCTCACATAAGAGATTTTAAAGCTGCGTGATTCTGGATAAACGGTGAATCACATTATCATAAGTGTAATTTTGGGAGATTGAAATAAATATGCTATCCATTGATGTGTGATTTGTTAGGACTGGACAATATTTGACCGAGATACTTGAATAGCTGGAATCTGAGGGTTAAATATTTTTGTATTATTATAAAAATAAAAATAAAAACACTGAGAAAATTGCTTTTTAAAGTTGTCCAAAGTAAGTTCATAGTAAAAACTTAATGTTTATATGTTTAAGGTAAGACATTTACAAAATAACTTCATGGAAAATGATCTTTACTTATTATTGTGACTTATTAAGGTGACACATACATTTTAACACATAAAATGTATTATTGGCTATTGCCAAAAATATATCCATGCAAAATAAGACTGGTTTCAAGGTCCAGGGTCACCAGTTCTGTTAAAACTGAGATCGAAAAACTTCTACAATTCAGAATTCTTAACAACCAAGGAAAACAGCAAATTATTTAGAGATTCTGATTTATTCATTTATTTTTGATGCAATAAATTTGTATTATATTTTTCATTTAAGTAAAACAACATAAAAGCCGAGTTTGAATAAATGATTCAGCATTTAAAAAAATATTAGTTTAATTACTGGATGAAACAGCATTTTTGGATAAATCGTTTGAAAAAACACTGAAAGAAATATTTTTGCTGCTCCTTCAAACTACTTATTTACACGAGCTGAAACAACACCATTCTTGAGTTTATTTAGGGACAACTTTATTGTTTTTAGTTCAACTTAAAATTGTAAAAACCATTAAGTTACCTTTATTGATTTGAGTTGAGATGAGATGAAGTGATTGTGTGGAACCCAGCATTTTTTACAGTGAATGATTTAGCGACAAATCATAATAGTTGTTTGTGGACACATACTGCTTTATCATAAAAATGCAGTAGATCCACAAAGTCACCATGGTTTTGCTATACTTACCATATAGTGTAACCATATTTCCCCAGCGGGAGAGGAACTTCAATGCTATGTGGAAACTTCCACTATGGGGATTTCGTCAGAAACCAATCATCTGAAAGAGTAATAAAACGGGCCAATGAAATACCAATGATTTGGTGGCGTCAGCGTGCACAGCTGGCAGCAATCACAATCATTCGTGTATAAAGATGCCAGCCGCGCATAGCAAAGACACCTTTTCACTTTCAGAGCCGAAAACGCTACTGAGAGAGTTTGCGGGTTCTTTCAAACCTTCTTCAGAGTGAGAGAGAGAGAGAGAAATAGAAAGCTGCCGGTGTTTGAACAGGCTGTATCTCAGAGTGTGTGACACGCAGTGGCAGACGGTCGAGCTGGGCTATTCTCCCTTGCCTGACGTTCTCTGGTCCGGTCCTTCTAGAGTGGTGAGTATAGCAAGTTTCCTAAAAGAGCAACAAGATGTCGTTTCGACCATGTGTTTCTGGAAGCAGTGGTTTCCTCTCCCCGGATGATGGGCTCGAGCACTGATGAGTGGTTAGCGAGGCGTCAGATCTACAAGCAGATATGATGGCCATGCTTTCCCGGGCTGCTTCGGCTGTGGATTTGGAGATGGTTTATCCCCCAGCCTCGTGGCCAGACCGACTAGATGGGTGTTATGTGGAGGCTAAGAAGAGGTCAAAGGCTTCCAAGCCTCTTCCTGGAAGTGCACAGTGAGCTCACGCAGTCTTGGAGGGCACCTTTCTCTGCCCGATCTGCGTGCGCTTCCACTTACACCACCCTTGATGGTGAAGCAACCCGAGTTGATTGCTCAGGTTGAGCGTCAACTTATGCCTGGGAGGAAGCAAAATGCCTGGGAGGAACGAAACTGTTACTACGTTACTACAAAATTCTATGTTCCTTCACCACAGCAGTTGTGCCTTAGCTGACAGCTTAGTTTGGCTCTTCAGCTAGAAAAGGTGTCTTTGCTATGCACAGCTTGCATCTTTATACACGAATGATTGTGATTGCTGCCAGCTGTGCACACTGACATCGTCGATTCATTGGCATTTCATTGGCCCGTTTTATTACTCTTTCAGATGAATGGCTTTTTACGAAATCCCCATAGTGGAAGTTTCCACATAGCATTTCCGTTAATTTTAATCAGGCGAAGAATATGGGATCCTGGATCACAAAACCAGTCATAAGTGAATAAATAAACTTTCCACTGATGTATGGTTTGTTAAGATAAAACAACATTTAATGAGATACTGTAAAATGATTAGAAAATCTGGTATATGGAGAAAATCGTCTTTAAAGTTGTCTAAATGAAGTTCTTAGCAAAGTATATTACTAATCAATTTTTTTTGATAACGTTTTAATAGAATTATGGCAGGAAAATTCTTCATTTTCATTTTTGGCATAAAATAAAATAATCTATTCTTTTGACAATGTATTTTGGCTATTGCTGTAAATAGGGAAACATAAGTCTGGTTTTGTGGTTTCTGGTTTCGTTTTTTCAAGCAGGTAGAACCTGTCCTACACAATGGTGATATAATAAGGGGAATTTGTCAGGACAATTTGACGTTACAAAAGAAGTCTTCTCAAACACATTACACATCTTAAGTATCAATAATAGACAAACAGGCAATAAAAGTTGACAAACTATTTCTGAGAATGTCAGTTTGTATAAGCAAGCGCAGCTTCCTGCACAGAAATCGCAAACACTCCTTGGGTTAAAGATTGCAGTTTATTACCAGTAGCTGACTTGTTCATCTTGCCGTTATGATTATACAGGGGAAATTTAACAAAGCCAAACTAAACACACTGATGGGTATATTAATTTGAGTTTTATTTTTAAAATAGTTCAAAGAACAGAAACACAGGAAGTGAAATCATTTCGTTTGTTTTGCTAATTTTTTTTGTTCCCTTTATCTTCTCTGCATTTATCAGTTTCATTATCTGGAAATGGTGCATATTATATTGCGCTTGCTTCTGTATTACAGGTTTTGATCTGGAGGAAATGGTTAGAGGGCTTTTTTTTTAAATACTACAAAGAATTACTACTAATACTAATGTTATATGTGCTGTTTTCTGATGTTAATGATTTTAAATGATATGTAATTTTCAAAGTTTTCCATTTCTACTTTAAAGATTGTCATATTAGTGACAGGTTGTTTAAAATCATCTTTATAAGCTGCAAACATTATACTGTTTTTTACTCTAAATTTTCACTACCTAAATGATTTAAATACCTAAAAGTTCCTTAATCAAGACACATTTACCAAAGAAGCAAACTTACAAAAAATATTAAGTCGTGATTTTATTTTTTATTATTTTACAGTTTTTTCACAGTATTTGTTTTTGAGAGAGTCTTATTTATTTTAGTTTGACTGGAATAAAAAAAACATTTTTTTAAATAAATTTTAAGGTTATTTCTATTTGTCTCAACAAACTACTGTTGTCCAATGACTAGCCTAATTAATATAACTTGCCTAGTTAACTTAATAAACCTAGTTAAGCCTTTAAATTGCACTTTAGTATCTTTAAAAAACATGGCGTGAAGTTTAAAAAATGTGTTAAAAACTCTTCTCTCTATATTTACTCATACACTGAAATTGTAATTGTGTTATTAATTAATTATAGTATAAAATACATTTTAATCTTTGCCCTGTAAAATAATTTGTGCAGTGTACTGTATATATATGTATAAAATAAAATAGTAAATCATTATGTACGATCATCATGGTGAAGACAAAAGAAACTAGTTATTAAAACAATTTTTTTATTTTAGGCATAAAATCCTTTAATTGTGATAAAAATGTATTACTTAACACTCTTTAACACACAAGTAAATGTATCATAATACAAAATAAATTAAAATATTTGCCCTGTAAAATGATTTGTATATATAATGTATATATATATATATATATATATATGTGTGTGTGTGTGTGTGTGTGTGTGTGTGTGTGTGTGTGTATTGAAGAAACATCCTCAGACATCAAATTAATAAGAAACATTTATTGAAATGTATGCAGTTATATAAGCAAAAATCCAGATAAAACCTTTTCCAGTGTGGAATACCATAAACATGACAAAAAGACAGTCTAAATATAACATTGATGAAACAATGAATGTTTAAAAATATGTAGACATAACTACATCCAACAGGTTATGCATAATATATATATATATATATATATATATATATAAAAAAGGACAGATAATTCATAAGAATAAACGAATTATTCCAATATGTTTGCATAAATGTCACATAAACTCCCCATCTTTATGATCAGGTGTTAAATTGCAATATTATTAATGTAACTATCAAAAAGACTTTGTAATACAGTAGCATCACTACAGATCACAAAGTATAAAGTCTAAAAGATTTTATTTTTTTTAAGTCCGCCAACAAAATCCTTCATAACAGAAACCTACAAAACTACAGACTAATTTACGTTTCCGTGTGTTAATCGTGTGCAGAACACACAGAATTACACTTCATTCCTGCATTTTTTCCCCTAACAGAATCTGACGCAAAGCATGCCGAAACTAGAACGCTTTTTCATCAGTGATTAAGTGAAATCACTTCTTTCAAGCTCTTCCTCCATCTACCATGACTTGTCTTTCAGGAGCCAGCCGTGCCGATGTTGCTAGAGCCACTTTACGGGTGTAGGTGGTGCAGCGCTGGAGGATCTCTTGAGTTTGTGGTCTTGGTGGGACCTTTGGAGCTCCGACTCCTTTCATAGGATGTCCAGCGTCAGAGTTGACGGGGCTGGACTGACCACTGGACAGACCGCTATCGCTGCTGTCTGCCTCTTTATCCCGCTGTCTGAGAAGGCCCTCGTCCTCTTCTGAGCTGGACATGCTGGGGCTCATGGAGGTGGTGTCTGAGGAGCTGAAGCTGAAGTCGGTTCCATCATCGCTGAAGCTGCCAGACTCCTGGCGCTGCACTGGATCGGTGAAGCAACTTTGAGGCTCTGACAGGATTTCTAGAGAGCTTGACTTGAGAAAGCGGTTGATTGTGTTTTGCTGGGGCTCTGGTTTGAGAGAGTTGCTGGTAGACAGGTTGATGGTGGAGCTGTGAAGTTTTCTCTGAAGTGTTTGAAGGCCAAAACTGGGGCTGCTGTAGAGCTTCAGGTACATGGAGGGCACATAGCCAACCTTATTGTTGTATCTAATGATAGAATACAAATGTAGTCATTTAAAAAAAAAAACAAATTAGAGATTTGAGAAGCCCTGTTGCTGGTGTTATATACAGTTGAAGTCAGAATTATTAGCCCTCCTGAATTATTAATTTAGAGAGATTTCTTCACAATTCAGATTTTCCCCCCTAAGAAGTACAAGTTTATAGGTTTTCTAACATTTCTGAGATAATTTCTCACAGCCGCTTATTTTATCTCACAATTTTGAGGTTTAATTTTGCAATTGAACTCACAATTCAGAATCTTTCTCAGAGTTTTTCACAGAATTGTTTTAATTATTTTTGTTTATATAAATACTCTTGCCATTCTGAGAAAAACAGTCATATCTGCAAGATGTTAACTCGCAATTTCTCAAAATGTAAGGAAATATAATCCCAGGTCTGAGTAGAATAGTAGAGTAGTCAGAGTTTTGAGATATAAGATATAAATACTAGAAAAAAAAAAGATTTGTGAGATTAAAAACCCAGCAGAAACAACCTTTTTAGATTTTGACTCATCAAGGCTGCAAAATAAAAGATAATATTTAAATATCTAATATTTTTAATTCTATTTTAACATGTAATTCAATGTCAATTTAAAGTTTTAATGTACATTTTAAAGCTGAATTTTCAGCAACCATTATTTCAACCTTCAGTATATTTTCTATTTGAGTAACCTACTGCATACTCGCATTAAACATAATAGAAGTATTATTATGTTTTTGTAATTTTCCAAAAATCATCAGATACTAAATCTTTATTCAAGTTGGCATTATAATGTCAGAAGGCAACAAGACGTAAAAATTAGTACATTTAAGTAAATTAACTTATCTTCAAAAAATATTTACTTTATTTTAGAATATTTAGTTTAGCCTTTGAGGAATTATTACTTATTACTACCTAATCATCGAAATATACAACGACTGTTTCCTTATATTACATAACTGCAAAAATGCCTCAACCTACTTTTGGTCTATTAATAGGTCTGTCTTAAAAATAGTTTGCAATTACGATCATTGTCTGCATGTCAGTGCGTGCTACTGCTAAACAACTGTTATTACCTAACAAGCCACCAGCCATTATCAGACCTCTGCAGCACCTCCACAACAGCACCGATGCTCAGCGAGAGCTCGTCCTCTTTTTTAGAAGTGTAACATCTTGTCGCACAGTAAAGAGACACTAGGGGAAGGAGAAAGTGTTCAGTTAGCAAGCTTATATTGAGAGACTCAATACAGCAGAAAGTTTATGCAACTACTGTGGCTTACTTTCACAAGTCACTGAGTCATACTCGTCTTCATCCTCTTCCTCTTCCTCATCACATAATTCCAAGAAGGGAGCGGGAAACCAAGCTAGATGTTTATCCTCATTCTCCACAAGCCACCAACCTGGTCATATTCAAAAAAGAAATAAATAAAAAAGCTACAGTACAAGAAACCACATGAAGAACTGATATTTTGCTTCTTTATGAGAATAATTACAAACCGGCTTTGTCTTTAATGAGCACATCCAGTCTTTCGCCGACTGTGACTTTAAAGGGCTTGTTCTTTGTGTCTTTGGTCTCATATGAAGCTATGCATTGATATGCCTTTGATACGAAAGGCTGGGTCACGTTTCCATTGCTCAAACGTTTATTCAGCAGGTCAGCTCCTCCATGGCCAGTGGAGATGTTGTCCGATTGAAGAATCATCACACTGAATGTAGAGAAGAGAGTGTTTTAAGAGACATTTACATGTACTGCACTTTTGCTTCAAGTTCACATTGGCTCTGACTCTAGAAAATCTAGTCAGCTACCAAGACAAGGCTAGATTTCTGTTCCTGGTATGTTTCGCTGCACTTGTTTTTGTGTGTGTATCAGCTACTGTACATGCTAAACCTAACTCTATGAAATGCAATGAAATGAAAATTCTGCTATCACTTACTCAGCCTTTACTTATTGAAAACCTATTGGAGTTTCTTTATTCTGTTGAACTCAAAAGAAGATATTTTGAAAAATGCTGGTTGCTGGCACCCATTGACTTCCATAGTAAGAAAAAAATTACTATGGAAGTCAATGGGATTTTTCAAAATATCTTCTTTTGTGATGTATGGAGTGCCACAAGGATCCATTTCAGGCCCTTTGCTATTCACAATATCCACGCTGCCCCTGGCAAACATTATTAGAAAAGCACTAGATTAGCTTTTACTGCTATGCAGATGATTAAATATTTAAACAAAATCCGATGAGATATCTGCCGAAGCTAACTGAATGTATTAAAGATATAAAATACTGGATGACCAACAATTTTCTTCTAATAAATTTCGACAGGGCCAAAAAAATCTCACAACTCACCCTGCATACAATGTTATTATTAGTTCTACTGTCAAAGACCTGGGTTTTACATCAGACAGCAACTTAACATTTGAAACTGTCCCATGTCTGGAAAGCTAACCTGACACAAAATGGCACTTACTGAAGCATCCTGTTTCACAGGACATACCGAGTGCTCTGCATCACAAGTACAACACTGTATCGTGAGCTACCAAGTAAATTGACAACATCAGAAAAGTTGTACGTGATGGAACATTTTTGTTTAAAGAAAAAACGTCTCTTCCTATAAGCATTTTAGTCTTTATACTGTATATAGTTATATGTTAAAAAAAACAGCTTATTTGCAGTTACCAACTTTTTTGCTGCAGGCCAATAATCTACATACCTGTTTTGTGTATATTCTGGCAGCAACTCCTGTTCAGTTGGCAGAAAGAACTGGATCACCTCTCTGGAATGTGACACAGTTGTGTCACACTGCAATAGGCTGGAACAGTACTTCTCCAGATTCCTCAGACGGGACACTGACTTAGCCAGACCCTTCAGCTGAAACGTGGGCTTCATGCACTGGGCTGCAACCAACAGAAACTTCATCATTGAATAGCACAGCAAAAACAATGTGGATAAAACAGGTGAAAGCTCCTGAGTGGTTTAATAGCAGTGTTGGTGTATTAGTGTGGACATGTAGCCAAAGTTTAGCTCAATTTTTTCCACTAAATAAATAAATAAATAAATAAATAAATAAATAAATAAATAGATAAATAAAAGGCAACACTTTACTTTAAGGTGTCCTAGTTACACATGATCCATGTTCTTACTATTGTAATTGCAATTAATTCTCCACCCTAAACCTAACCTGCATTCTAACCCTAACCATTTAGTAAGTACATAAGTAATTAATTAATATTACTCAGTAGTCAAATAAATAGTTACAGTACACCTTAAAATGAAGTGCATTTCTAAACATAATCCTGGCTTTACTATAAAAATGTTCATTGTAGTTAAACAGGTAATACAAATAACATAGTTGCTGCTCCAAACAAAGCAGTTACTTGTCCTATTTAAATTGCTTTAGTGATTATATGAAACAGTTGTACGTAAAGATGCAAATACATTAACATGTTCCTTTATGCATGCTATTATTGCCCTGCCTTACACTATAATTGGCCTAATATCTATGACTTGGAAAAAAAACCTAAAAGATATCACAGATATTACAATTTTGTGTACGTGTTAATCTGTCAGTCATATTGTACCTCCAAATCTAGGAAGCACTCTGTCTTCTTTACGATACGGTTTTTCGACAGGAAACTTCTTTTTCAGTTGCCTCTGTTGAAACGAGAAAAGCGAATTCATTCATTTGTAAAGTAAGAGACATTTTAAATAGATATGTACGCTAAACAAATGACTGAAAACCTACATGCAGCGTTCTGAAGTCTCTGAGGGATCTGTACACTATCAGTTCACTCTGGTCTGACCACAACACAGATGTCATGTACTTCTGCAACAAACAATCAGTTAATTACAAACATTAACATGCTATTAAGTAGTTCTACCACCTTTCTACAAATACATCGTATTCTTACTTTGTCCTTTTCTTTCTTCATCACTCCAATAAGCTGGACGTCGACAGGAAAACGCGGGTCACCCATACTGTAGGTGACGCAGTATTTGACGAAAGAAACTACAGTAAGAAAACTTTCCTTCCTTTTCTTTCAGCATCAGCATCAACCGCATCATTTATATAGAAGCCTCCAGACATGGGCGTGTTGTTTTTGTCACGTGACCGTTTAAAGTAAGTTGAGGGAGCGCTGTGGAAAAAAAGCTGATAAGAGGCGGCGTGCACGTGCGTGTGACAATATTTGGCAGAGAATAAAAGTCAATCAATGCTATCTTCAGGATGGGAAGAGATATTACACAATAATATTTGTCACTGATAAGACGTGCTGTTTTGAAGTTTGTTTCTAGAATGCAAGAATATATATAGCCTTCTTATAAAATGTAACTTTTTGTCTGCCTATCGAGACTCAATGGCCACTTTATTATGTACTTATGCAGTTTTTTTTCTTGCTTTAATTATCCTGGCGAGGTTTGTATACTGTGGGATGGACATGGTCAGCAACAACGTTTAGATGTGGCGTTTGAACCATAGACTGTAAAAAAAACGCTCTGTTGGAGTTAAAAGGATAGTTTACATAAACAATATAAAAGTCTGTCATTATTTGCTCACTCTTGACTTGCTCCATAAGTTAGTGTGTGTGTGTGTGTGTGTGTGTGTGTGTGTGTGTGCGTGCGTGCGTGCGTGCGTGCGTGCGTGTGTGAGAATGTTGAAAGAATGTTGAAAATCTGTAACTACTGACTTCCATAGTAAGAAAAACAAATACTATAGTAGTCAATTGCTACAGGTTTCCAACATGGGAACTTTAACGTGTCTGGTAACAGACTATGGGAGTACACCAGGCGACCAAGTAAGAAAACGAGCCAATGAATGCCAAATGAATTGGCTGAGCTCAGCTCCACAGCTGCCAGTGATTAGCCATTAGTGGGATATCTCAGATAAGCTTTCTTGTTGTTTATAACAAAATTTTGAAAAATGCATTCAGATCAGTTAACATCTTTAAATCTTACATTGACCAATTATGTTGAGCCAGTGTGAATTTAAGCCTTCGTTTACTCCTTTAAGCTGGCAAGAAACTTGCTTGTGTGCTTTTCTACATTCAAAGACTACATTCAGAGATGCATAGCCTTCAGCTATAATGAGTGGACAAATATGCATAATCCATATTAAGCAACCATTTGCTTAAAATATTACATTTCTACTATTCTTTTGGATATGCAACAAACAGGTGCAATTTTCAGAAGGCCCTTGTCTAATAATTTGCTTATTTAATTTCCCTTTTGAGAGAGATAAAAGCTAAATTCTCATTATAATGGTTTAGTATTCCTTTGAATTAAAGAATATTCTACTACTTGTGTAAAATGCTGCCGCCCACATGCTGGATGTCACAAACATGAACACATCACACCTGTCCTTTACTCTCTTCGCTGGCTCCCTGTGGCTCTCTGTTGTTTGTTTTTAATGCTGTTAATGGCCTTGCACCTTCATATTTATGTGAGATTTGGAATGTTCACAAACCTAACCGTGATCCAGATATAAGCAATGGGATGATTACTCTTTTGCAGTGGCAGGCCCAAAACCCCAGTATTAAATCAATCAATTAATCTAATTGATAATTTTCTTTTTTTTTTTGCTGCTGTTGCTGAGTCAGGACTAATATCCAGACAGTTCCAGGAGTCTAAACAGGGGCCTTTCCTGTAAGGGAAAATAACTTTTCATCAAAATAGTCAACGTGAGCAGTCCATTCATGGCTGTCATCCTTTAGTAATTTCCTCATGATGACCTGCTGCTTTTGTGGGGGTGGACAGACCAAGTGGGGCTCACAGGTGTGTGTTCAGACTGAGGGTGATGAGAGGGCAGACAGCTTGAACATTGATCTGAAGCTGCTGGCGTCACGCGGCCTGTGAAGAACCGCCAAAACTCCTCTGCAGAATCAACTCAAGGTCATCAACATTATAAGTTTGTCAAGCCTCAAGCATGCCAACATCATCACCTGGGAAAGGACCCCAAATGCACGTTTTGGCTGTTTGGGGGGAAGGCGCCAAACACGTGCTTTACGCACACCACCCACTGGACCATGAGAAAATATGTGTCTTCCCAACTGATCTGCTGCCAGCTGCTGTAATGAACAACAATTATGACCCTTTGGAAAATACCCTAAAGAAAGTACCTTAAATGTGGCCAAAATAGTTTAAAACTGATCATTATTTTAGTCAAAAATAGTATAATATTCAAAATGTCTGCACATTACTTTAGTCAAGTTATTAAAAAACCTTCAGTATATTAAAAAATAATTTTGAAATGCTCTTAATACCCAATAGATAATTACACTCATAAAATATTTAGGCCTAACAAATAAGATTGTATTCTGATTGCATATACAATTTCCATAGATTTGGATTACATACTTTTAACATAATTGAACTAATAAACTTTATGTGATTGATATTTGTTAGTTGAACAAAAATTCAATAAGATTTATGTAACAATAGCAATACATTCATTGTGATTTAAATGCTTCTTATTAATTCATCCATTATGTGTAGTATGGAGCTGCATCAATTTTGTCCCCGAATATTAAGTAAACCAATCTCGTAGAACTGGATCTGGCTTTTTCTACAGCTAGATATATTTATACCATATTCATATCTTTTAAATGATTAAATCTAACAGTTTTAGTTTGATTTAAAGGAATCTGAGATCATACATTTTTAAAAACTGACAAAGTAAATAAAATCAAAAGCTTACAAACAGTTAATGGTAAACTTCATCGCGAGTCTTTTTTTGAGCGTAGATGTATGAGGAGGTACTGCATGCGTTAAACTAGAAACTTCATAGAACAGTATGCCTTTCATGCAGTGCAATCTCCATCGACGTCAATAATAAATAATAGATAAAAAGAACAATTGCATCTTTGCTATGTTCTTTTTGTTGAACTCTACTGCAATATTGCAACAGTGACTGTAACATTGATTAATTAAACAGTTAATGGATTAGTAAAAACAGACGTGAAGCCAATTATTCTCTTTGGGAGAGGTTAGAGAGGACAATAGGTGTTCTCTTTATTTATTATGTTGCACAACTATTCTCAATGAAACTAGATTAGATTTTTGTTTCCCGTAACAGTAATTTACCAGGAAAGCAAATGCACCAGGGAAATAATACTGATTGACAGCTACACTTGTACTTTCTATACTTATTCATAGGAGGATTAAAAGAGTGTGTGGATGAAAATGTGATTGAGTTATTAACAATGCCTGAGAATTAAAACTAATTCTGATTATTATTTTTAGTGCCGTATAGCTATATAACAGACCTACTGGTCAATCTCTGAACAAAACCTTTGAAAAAACTGGTCTGATCCATATGGAAATCTGATATATGAACATATATGATATATATAAACGTATATATAATTATATATGTATACTGTATTATATTTGTATATTATATATAAAATACTAGCTAACATAATTAAAGATATACATGCACATAATTTTAATCCCAATGGTTGAAAAAATGTTGCATATATGACGTATTTTATATATCTGAACATAAACTTGTATTCATTCATTCATTCATTCATTCATTCATTCATTCATTTTCTTTTCGGCTTAGTTCCTTTATTAATCTGGGGTCGCCACAGCGGAATGAACTGCCAACTTATCCAGCATATGTTTTACGCAGCGGATGCCCTTCCAGCTGCAACCCATCACTGGGAACATTCATACACACCCATTCACACACATACACTACGGACAATTTAGCTCACCCAATTCACCTATACCACATGTTTTTGGACTTGTGGGGGAAACCGGAGCACCCGGTGGGGACCAACGCGAACACGGAAGGAACATACAAACTCCACACAGAAATGCCAATTGACCCAGCTGAGGCTCGAACCAGTGACCTTCTTGCTGTGAGGCGATCGTGCTACCCACTGCGCCACCGTGACGCCGTATAATCTTGTTTCATATATAATTATAATTGCCATATCAGATTTAATTATGGGGTGTTATTTCACATTTTATTGATTTCTTATCAAACGATGAACTATAAAAACTTTGAAAGTTAGCGAAGAGTCCATCCAACTTAAAAAAAAAAAACTATAGCAGCAGAAGCATATAGATTAAATTAGTTGACATTTTGCTAATTAAGCAAATATAAAATGCAGTAATAATTATGAAAAAATAAATCACAGCCATGTTATATTATGAATATTCACATTCTCAGTCAAAAGTGTTGTAGGTTGTGCGCCATGATATTAATTAAAAGTGAGAAATAGATGATCAAATATATTTTTAATTACAATATATCCATCTGTTACAGCAAGGCTATTTGAAAATATCCAATATTTGTTTGGTATTATATATCAAGATAATAAAAGCTAGCAAGACAAAGATAGCAAAAGAACGAATTATTGCAGGTACAAGAGTTAGGATTAATGCCATTGTTGTTATTTTTGATCTTGTCTTTGGACTTGTCAATGAAAGTCCATGACTCATATAAAACATTACAAACTGGCTTTACAAATGAACTGGTAAATTCCCACGCATAAATAAATTAATATCAGAACAATAAAAGATCTGTTGTCAGCAAATAAATGACTGCAACAATTTTCCAGTCTTACATATAAAACTGTCAAAGTATGAGCAAACAAACCAACTGATTCCACAAAAGCACATCGATGCATATTTATGAGTAATCTATGACTGCTTTGGCAGTAAGATAAAAAGAGCCAGTCCTGGAAGAGGTGAGTGAGCGTGTGAGTAAATAAACTTTATTGTGCTTGAACAAGGAAAAATGTGAAACTTTATTTCTTCTTACGAGCAGAGCTTTTGTCATGTCCAAGAAACAACTCAATGTTTATTGCCTGTTGTTCACAGATCCACCCTAATGGTAAACATCAGATTCACGTCTGTTTGTAAATACAGAATATTGCATATTGTGTGCACATGGACTAATACATTGGCCTACTCAAAATGCTTTAAAGCTAGAAATATAAACCTTCTTGTGTCGAAACGGACATTTAATCAAAAATACTGTACAGTACTCAGCAGAAATAAGTACACCCCTCTCAGATCTCTTTTAAATTAATATTTTCTATATATCTTTACAATAAAATATTTGTGCATATACATTAGTCAATACCAAAGCCAAAAATGGAAACAATCTAACAAAAAAACTTGTACACCCAAATTAATGTTGCGAAAAATGTAAAAAAATAAATTAATTAATTAATAAACAGGACAAATCAAGAGAAACATAAAAATATAAACTTTAGTTGAAATTTTGTAGTTTTGTTGTGCAATAACTTGAATTTAAATGTATTATATTTCTCTTTCTAAAGATGTTTGATGACCAAACTCTTATTTTAATGGATATAACTGTTTGATAAAAACAGTTTTGTTTAAATACACCAATAAGTATTGGCTATATTTATGGAGAAATGAATAAAATATATACATTTTCTAAAGGGCTGTAATATATACAAATACCTGTAGGCTATATTTGGTTAATGAGGTCTAAAATCCATAAGCGTAATGTATTTTATACAGTAAAAAAACGCTTATTATATGGCCTTACCCCTAACCCTAAACGTCCAAACCTGTGAGAAATTATGAATGTCAAAAGATCATTATGTATGATTTTTAAGCATGTTTTTACAATGTTTTAAGCAAGAATTACAAGGACAAAGGGCATGTCCTCATAAAGCGCCTTAATAGTGTACACCTAGGTCATACCCATGTCATTATACAGTTTGGTCCTCGTAAACCACATAAACAAGTACACACACGCACACAAATCTTTGCTTTTCCTTATAGTTGAATAATGAACAAAATGGTATATCCTGAATAATCAATCATGCTGAAAACAAGTTAACATTAATTTACTCTTAACATCCTCCTGAGCATGCAGAATCAAGATGACAAAGTGACTTAGACGGAAACAGATATGTGGAAATGTCTTTCTTTCTTTTATAGATTTATTATGAGCTCTGAAAAATCCTAACACGTCATTTTAGTTTCAACAAACTGTTAAAACATGCTATCACTAAAACATTTAGTAATGTGCTTTGCCGGTGATCAAGCAAATATCAGTTAGCAGTTTGTTAAAACATTTTAGCAAGATGCTAAAACATCCAAACAATCTGCTAAAATGTGTTAACAGTATGCTAAAAGACATTAACCTTCTACATGACTTTCAAACTGAAAAAGATGTCAAGCTTTCAATAACTTGCTAGTCAGGTTTAACCTCAACATTTTGTATAGAAAAGTCTTTTAGCAGAATCAACATGGCAGGCAGAATAAAAGCCAAACAAACAAATATGGAATTCATTTTCTTTTCTTTTTTTTCTCATTTAAGCCCTCAAATTCACAGAAAGACTGCCACTCCAAAGATGGGGGCACTTTTGATTGAAGATTACCAAAACAAACACTTTTTTCAGTAGATTAACTTGCACGGATTAATTATTCATCTTAAGTATAACAATGTGAGCTAGCAAATAAAAGATTGTAAATTCTAATTTCATGCAGACTTTACAAAAATACATTGAGTTCTGTCAATCCAAATGAGTTCTGGACCCAGTAGCACATTGTTAAGTGACTGTTAGATTTTTTCTATGAATTTTTCTTGTTTTCTATGAAGGGAATTTGAAGCTACTACACTGTAAAAAATGAGGAGTAGAATTTACTTAAAAAAAAAAGCTTGGCAATGTTTTCCACTCAGAAAAGGATAGTAAATTTTCAAAGCCTTGCCAAGTAAAAGATTAACTAAAATTAGTTAGAAATGTTAAGTTAAGTTTACTTGGGGAATTCTAAGTAAATTCTATTGACTTTTTGTTTGTAAAATTTACCTTTTTGATTTATATTTTATCCAATATTCTTTGTTATCTTTTTTAGTTATCCTGAGTCAACTTTATTTCAAAATGTTAAATAAAATATGGTGATGCATTGCAACTGTGTAACAACACGCTGTGGTACATGATGAGACGGGAACACGATACTTAACAAAAGACGGATTTATTGACAAACACTTACTGGATACAAAGGCACTGGATACGACAGGACACTCAGACAGGACAATGATGCTGAGACAATACAATACCGGACAACGAAGGACACAAACAGGAGGGTATGAATACTAGGGGAGAGGATTAAACTGATGAGACACAGGGATGAACACAGGTGGGATAAATTAACACTGAACACGGCGGGAAAAACAGAACAAAAGGATCCTAACATGTCTTCAACACTTAAAGAACCTTACATATCCAAAGTAAAAAGTAATTTAGACATGACATTTTTAATGTAGTCCAGTTTGTGCAGAAAGGCTGGCTACAGGGTTATGCTTCTGTTTTCATTATTAATCTATGATAAATGAAATAAATTTTTAAAACACATTTATGATTTAGTAGTCAAATCAACACTTTTTTGCCAACTACACACACATATGCATGTTGAATACGTTAGTATATCTATATAAATATGTTATACAACTTACCTTACATGAGCTCGAATTGTGAGAGCAATCTGTTGAACATATTAGAAATGTTAATGTCAGAAAATTTAATGAACATATAATGATACTACTGATTTAAAATTTGATCAGTTATTTATTTTGGACTCTATTCAATTAACAGCAATAAATGTTCACAAGTAGAGGCTGTCTGAACATACTCAGTAATGTACCTAGAATATATATATAATATATATCACTATAGTTTAATAAGGAGTGTATTCGCATATGTTAATGTGGATGGATTAATAAATACGTCTTTCTATGTCATGTTTTGGCCTCTCAGGGCTCAGGTAACTTATTATTCTGTGTTCAAATGAGTTCTGAGGCTGTCCAATCTAAGAAAAGTCATATTTATAGTGCAGACAGCACGGGAGGGTAACTTTAATGTTGGGTTAATTATGTCCTTATTGCAATTTACCGCTATGCTTGGACACTCGTATTTGTAAAAAATCATCTTTAAGTTCACTGTAGACTACACTTCTCTGTGGAGGTCGCTGGTTCGAGCCTCGGCTGGATCAGTTGGCATTTCTGTGTGGAGTTTGCATGTTCTCCCCGTGTTGGCGTGGGTTTCCTCCGGGTGCTCCGGTTTCCCCCACAAGTCCAAAGACATGCGGTACAGGTGAATTGGGTAAGCTAAATTGTCCATAGTGTATGTGTGTGAATGAGTGTGTATGGATGTTTCCCAGTGATGGGTTGCATAACCCATGTATGGATGTTTCCCATCCGCTGCGTAAAACATATGCTGGATAAGTTAGCGGTTCATTCCGCTGTGGCGACCCCAGATTAATAAAGGGACTAAGCCGAAATGAAAATGAATGAATGAATGTAGATTATATTTAAAATGCAACACAGTTGTTTTTGACACAGATGTCGTAATATGCTAATCGTATCTTTAGCAAACTCACTCAAATAACACTTCATGCATTCTCTTTAATCACCAATACTGCAGACAGGAGCTCTATACCTTTCTGCAAACGAAACCAAATTGACCAATAAACAAATAATGTAACAAATAATAGCTTTCCCCTGTGTGAGGGAAATCTTCGGTTGCTCTCATCTGCTCCACCCGCCAAGTTTGAATCCAAAAGAGCATGTGCATAGACTTCCTGATTTTGTGGAGTAAGTTTTACTCGCGTATGTCTTTTTTTGCATTAGTTCAATATATTACGAAACATTAAGTAAATATTATTTGGGCATTGTAACGCCCGGAGGGCGGAGGATAACATTACGAGAGGGAGACGGATGAACATTACAAAACGGGTTTATTTAACACTTACGGGGAGACAGGCAGACACAGGAAGACACGACCAGACGAACCAAAATACCAGACAACACTGGACACAGACGAAAGGGTATAAATGGTAGAGGGGATGATTAGGATAATGGCACAAGAGGGATGCATACAGGTGCAACAGATTAACAATGACGGTGGCGGGAGAAGGACAACGAAAGCACATGACAAACAACGGATGACGCGGACGAACACTGACAGGCATGTCCATTTGAATTTACTATTGTATTTTAAACACAATAAATTTAAAAGAAATATTAAGTAGCTCATTGAATTAAACGTGACATTTTGAAGTAAAAAGACAAAATATGATTTATTTGTAAAATGTACTTGGATTATGCTCTCTTTATTTACAAGCCCCAAAAATCATTTTTTACAGTGTATAGTGAAGTATTTATTCATTCATTCATTTTCTTTTCTGCTTAGTTCCTTTATTAATCTGGGGTCGCCACAGCGGAAAGAACCGCCAACTTATCCAGCATATGTTTTACGCAGCGGATGCCCTTCCAGCTGCAACCCATCTCTGGGAAACATCCACACACCTACACCTACACGCACATACACTACGGACAATTTTAGCTTACCCAATTCACCTATAACGCATGTCTTTGGACTTGTGGAGGAAACCCACGCCAACACGGGGAGAACATGCAAACTCCACATAGAAACGTCAACTGACCCAGCCAAGGCTCGAACCAGCGACCTTCTTGCTGTGAGGCGATCGTGCTGCCCACTGCGCCACCGTGAGGAGTGAAGTATTTATATTAAATAAATACTTAGATGCACAAAAGGCCATTATCTAAAATCATCCAAGTTGCTCTAAAAAGATACACCCACCACTGACCAGGAACTGGCACAGAAAGGGACTTTCCTGAAAATTAAAATTTTCCCTTTTTCAGTTTCTTGTTAACAGAATTTGATACCATGTTTTTTTTTATAAGGGTGAACTGACGAAGTATGAATGCGTGCCCAGCAGCATGTACGTTTGCACGTAATACCTTAGATAAGACACAATTATGGAATGCTTTTTCCTGGTTGATTCTCAGCAGTAAACAATACACCCCGGCAATTCACTTTGTTGTCTTGACTCATTTATTTTTGTGAATGAGACAGGAGGTATTTTTAGGGCTTCCGAGTTATGTGATGTGATTTATGCTAACTGACTGCTAACATAACTAATAGACTGTTAAACTCTGTATGCCTCATAGCTGTACAGGCACTTACTGTGGCTCAGATAAATGCATGTATTTATTAATATGTTTTTTTATTTTGCATTCAGTTATGTTACATCATTGATTTACTTTGGGTCTTTTGTTTAATTTGTTATAATAAATTGTCTGGCTTTACTTCTCAGTACGATTGGCACACTTTGGTTACAATGTTTAATCCCAAGATATATCTCAATTTATATGTTTACAGTTACATGCACTGCCTTTCAAAGTATATACTGCACTTTATGTTATAATTATATTATGTTTGACAATGGGAGCAAACAGGTGGATTCATTCTTGTCTTTTTTTTATTTTATTTTTTTACAAAAGTTATGTACAATTTAAATGTCATGTACATGATTAAATAGAGCTTGTTGTGAACTGAAGAACCGAGACTCGTTTCAAGCAGAATTCTTTATTGAGACGTGTTGTTCTGCAGTCAAACTGCATCTTCAAGAAGTCCCCATGAGTCTGCAAGAGCCCACAAGAGTCTCTTACAGTCCAACAAGAGTCTAATGAGTCCTGTGTATTATATGTTTAAGGAGGGGGCAGTGCTAAGGTGGAGACAAAGAGCATGTAAATGAAGTAGATAGGTGAAAAAACCTGTCCAGTCACTCACCAGACAAGTTTCACTTGTCCAAATCAAATCAATAAAAAAGAGTTTCTTCGGCTTGAAAGGATACTCAAAGACAAAGGTATAGTCAATGAGACCCTGCCCCTATCAGGAAAAGAAAAATGACAATAGGTTAAATGAAATAAATAAATAAAAATTAAAGTATATAACTTTTCAGTTATATATTGTTAATTTGGAAATAGATTATATACATTTTTATTTCCACAAGCTGCTGAAATTGTTTAATCCCCTCATACATGCATTCGCAAATGCATGCTTTTTGCCATCTTTGGTTGCTTGTGGTTCTTTTTGCTTTGATATGTTCGGAAGGGCTCATCCCTATGCCATAATCCCTTTGGAGACATTTAGAGCATAGAGAGGAGTCCTTCCAAATTGAACGCAGTGTGTGACCCCAAACAACTTCACTGCACAAAGGATCATGGGCCAAAGTGTCCTTCAGTTGTATCCCTCAAAATACTTAAATTCAAAGGGCCTTTGAAGTTGCCAGTTTTGAGAACTTTGGTTTGGAACGACACTTCAATATGGCAGCCATGATTTTTTTTCACTCCAAAGTGCCAATGTCACATTGGGAAACTCTATGATTTATTTTCATGTTTATTGGAGCATTCATTCATTTTCTTTTCGGTTTAGTCCCTTTATTAATCTGGGGTCACCACAGCAGAATGAACTGCCAATTTATCCAGCATATGTTTTACACAGCGGATGCTCTTCCAGCCGCAACCCATCACTGGGAAACACCCATACACTCTCATCCACACACATACACTACGGACAATTTAGCTTACCCAATTCACCTATACCACATGTTTTTAGACTTGTGGGGAAAACCGGAGCACCCAGAGGAAACCCACGCAAACAAGTGGAGAACATGCAAACTCCACACAGAAATGCCAACTGACCCAGTCGAGGCTCAAACCAGTGACCTTCTTGCTGTGAGGCGACAGCTGCGAACATTTCCCATTTTGTGGACACACAGGTGAGATATATTATATGTGTTATGCATGTATATTATAATGATTAATCAAAAAAGCATGTGTTTGGTGTGTTATGTCATTTCATAAAGCTGTCATTTTCCTCATGTGGTTTTCAGGTTATTGCTAACCTTAGAAACTCTAACGTTATTATTCTTTCACTCAGTTGTGGTATTTTTTATACTTACTGAACATTGATAAAGTTGGAATTCCATCTGAGAAACCAGTGCCAGCCTGTAGGCTTGAGGGCCCCTAGGCGAGCAAAAAAAAAAATTGGACCCACTGGTGTAAAAACAGTGAGAAGAAAGTACAAAAAAAATAACATTTTTATATTTAAGTGTATATATTTTTATTAACTGTAACATGTTTAACCTAGGGCAACGTGGTGGCACAGTGAGTAGCACAATCGCCTCACAGCAAGAAGGTCGCTGGTTTGAGCCTCGGCTGGGTCATTTGGCGTTTCTGGTTTTTTTTTTCAGTTTGCATGTTTTCCCCGTGTTTGCGTGGGTTTCCTCCGGGTGCTCCAGTTTCACCCCAAAGTCCAAAGACATGCGCCATAGGTTGCGGCTGGAAGGGCATCTGCTGTGTAAAACATATGCTGGATAAGTTGGCATTCATTCCGCTGTGGCGACCCCAGATTAATAAAGGGACTAAGCCGAAAAGAAAATGAATGAATGAATGTGTTTATGAATATTAATTGATCTGTTGAAAGCAGTTAAAGAATAACTTCTTTTAAGGTTCTATTTTTATGAGAGAGACTTCCTTCAAATTAGTTAGCTGCTAGTGAAAAGGTGTTTATTGTACTATTCTGATAAGATGATTGCTAGAGAGCAAGACAACCTTGAAGTAGATAGGTATTCTTTGTGTGTGTGTGTGTGTTTGTTTGTGTGTGTGTGTGTGTGTGTGTGTGTGTGTGTGTGTGTGTGTGTGTGCGTGTGCGTGTGCGTGTGCGTGTGCGTGTGCGTGTGTGTGTGTGTGTGTGTGTGTGCTTTAACGGAGAAGACTAGAAGACCTGACCTTTGTTTGCTTATCATGAAATCAAGTAATCATTGGAGATATTGCTCGTAATTATACACACTCATTTGGAGATGTTCTCTGTTCTCTTTAACCAATCAGGTTTAAACACCTATATGTGTGACGCAGTTAGTGAGTAGTTATGTTAGAGTATAATTGTTGTTGATTTGAGATTGTAAGCGGAGTGGCCTGTAAACTCTGTGCGAGTGTATGTAACTGATGAAACTGCAAACTATCTTCAGTAAGCTCTCTTTGAATGAATTTTTTTTTCTTCATCTGACAAACCAGTCATTCTGGGTTCAAAACTGTCAGTTGCAGAACAATTAAAAACTAATAATAACTGTTTAGAATTGGGTTTATTATCAAACTGTTATCTCACCCTTGTAACTCTCACGTATATATAATTATTTCATGTTTCCTCTAGCTTCCTTTACATTTATTGTTATTACAATTCTTATTATCATATTGTAAATATTGATGTTACTAAATGTCCCCACGTTTCTTTTTTCCATCTCGTATCGCTTGTTTGCTTTAGTTTGGGTTAAGATTTGGATTCACAGCATTAGGCGTTGTAAAACGTTTGTAGAGCATGTCAAAATTAACATTTATAAGTATTAAATATATATAAAATGCTATTATTTACAACACTGTTTCACAAAAAGAGTTATTATTGTGCAGAGATCATAAAAACATGCACAATTGTAGGTGAGTAGTTGCTCTTGATTAAAGCCATTTTATATTATGCTCCAATAAAGGGGCAGCAAGGTGGCGCAGTGGGTAGCAAAATCGCCTCACAGCATGACAAGCATTTTTCAAGTAGATTGAGTGATTGATTTTTACAGTGTAAACACAAATGTTTAACTTTATCAATAATCCTGGAGCAGTCATCATCCATCCGGATTCCCATTCCTTCATGATAAACATTTAAGCATTAAGCAGAGTTGCAGTAGCAACTGCCTCACATTGGTTTGTTTGAGGGGTTTGTTAAGCCCACCCCTAACCCTACCCATCACAATGACGTCACTAGCTCCATTGAGTGCATTGTGTCTGACATTGCATCTCTGAGATATGCAGTCTCAGTTTGCAATCCAAGTCTGCATCCAGAAACTGTTGGAGAACCTTAAAAAGGTCTAATGGTAAGCGGAGCAAACCACAAACAAAATAAAATAAAAAAAGGGGAAAGATCAACAAATGTACACATAAACAAAACATATAGAATATGTATATTGTATAAGTACTTGACCATTATATATACATTACAGTCTTTCAAATTATGGCTTTTACACAATATTTTTGTGGAATCCTTGTTACATTTCTTAAGGATTTTATACTGTTTAAAAGAGCGGTATAATCCCATTTAAATTCTTTACCAGTCTATCCCACTAATATATAGGCCATATATAGACTAATATTTATTTTTCATTTTGGAATTAGTCTACGGGCGACACGGTGGCGCCGTGGGTAGCGATGTCGCCTCACACCAAGTACGTTTCTGGTTCGGGTGAGTTGGCGTTGCTGTGTGAAGTTTGCGTGTTCTCTCTGTGTTCGCGTGGCTTTCTTCCGGGTGCTCCGGTTTCCCCCACAGTCCAAAGACATGCGGTATAGATGAATTGAATTAACTAAATTGGCCATAGTGTATGTGTGTGAATGAGTATATATATATGTTTCCCAGTACTGGGTTGCAGCTGGAAGGGCATCCGCTGTGTAAAACATATGCTGGATAAGTTGGCGGTTCATTCCCGCTGTGGTGACCCCTGATGAATAAAGGGACTAAGCCGAAGGAAAATGAACGAATGAGTGAATTAGTCTATCTCAGGCTGAAGCAAAGTGGACAATCCAACAAATCAAAAACACAATCAGAAGGGGGCGCTATGATTTTCTGGAGATCAGCTCTGTATTAGCCTTTTGCTGCCCCATCAACTCATGGGTGTCCCTGGAGGGTTTTTGTGTAATATGTAAAATATGCTATTAATTTATATTATTAATTGTTTTGTTTTTTCTTGTTGCATTAGATTTTTTTTATTCACACACTAATTTAAATAATGGCGGTTCATTCCGCTGTGGCGACCCCAGATTAATAAACGGACAAAGCCGAAAAAGAAAATGAATGAATAATTTAAATAATTCATTCATTCATTCATTCATTCATTCTCTCTCTCTCTTTCTCTCTTTAAACGGTAATCGCTATGGTTTGGCTTTCCCAAACCATGGCTTTTTACTTTACATTTGTTCTTGTTTACATGTTTGAATTAAGCAAGTTTTATTATCATTATAATAATAATAATAAAAAATTATCACTGGAGGTCAATGGACTGCTAGAATAAATCCAATAAATGAAACAGAACCAACAAATAAACTAATATTTATGAAATACAAGATAAAGAAATTAAATTTAATTAGGCACTTAAAGATTCAAGATTTGTATTTGTCCATAACCAGCAGTGTAATGTAATTGTCTGCTTCATAAATTGTGCAATTATTTCTAACATTTAAACAAACAAACAAATGATTGAATGAAATAATGAATAAATAGAGATAATAAAACTGTAGAAAATGAAAGGCGAATGAACCAGTTTAAAGTAGCTAAACTTGAATATTCGCATACTTTTCACCTTTTTAATTAAAATATCTATTAAAGAATAAAATGTTTAATAAACATTTTAAACTTTTTAAAGCTATGGTCATGTTTAATATTCAAGATTTTTAAATATTTAAGAAGGCCTCACGGTGGCGCAGTGGATAGCACGTTCGCCTCACAGCAAGAAGGTCGCTGGTTCGAGCCTCGGCTGGGTCAGTTGGGGTTTCTGTTTCCCCCACAGGTCCAAAGACATGCGGTATAGGTGAATTGGGTAAGCTAAATTGTCCGTAGTGTATGAGTGTGAATGGGTGTGTATGGATGTTTCCCAGAGATGGGTTGCAGCTGGAAGGGCATCCGCTGCGTAAAAACATATGCTGAATAAGTTGGCGGTTCATTCTGCTGTGGCGACCCCAGATTAATAAAGGGACTAAGTCGAAATAAAAATGAATGAATGAAATATTTAAGAACTTCTAGATGCCACAGTCCTCTTAATATTATCATCCTTGTGCATTGGACCCTCATCTCAATAAAATATAAAAGTCCATTTTTAAAACGTATCGATTGAGTAATATTATAATTATATTCCAATTTGTATTAAGTTGTTTTGATTATTGTAGGCTATTAAATATTTAATAATCTAATATTCTAATATATATATATATATATATATATATATATATATATATATATATATA